>SJXQ01001550.1:118755-202889 GCA_006408695.1 Aepyceros melampus | reverse complement strand
ACAAACAGAGATCATTCTGTCATTTTTGAGATTGCATCCAAGTACTGCATTTCGGACTCTTTTGTTGACCATGATGGCTACTCCATTTCTTCTGAGGGATTCCTGCCCCTCTTAGTAGATATAATATTCATCTGAGTTAAATTCAACCATTCCAGTCCATTTTAGTTCGCTGATTCCTAGAATGTTGATGTTCACCCTTGCCATCTCTTGTTGGACCACTTCCAATTTGCCTTGATTCATGGACCTGACATTCCAGGTTCCTATGCAATACTGCTCTTTACAGCATCGGATCTTGCTTATATCACCAGTCACATCCATAACTGGGTATTGTTTTTGCTTTGGCTCTATCCCTTCATTCTGTCTGGAGTTATTCCACCATTGATCTCCAGTAGCATCACCCTGCTCATTTAACTTATATGCAGAGTACATCATGAGAAACCCTGGGCTGGACGAAGCACAAGCTGGAATCAAGATTGCAGGGGGAAATATCAATAACCTCAGATATGCAGATGACACCCGCTTATAAGTGAAGAGGAACTAAAAGGCCTCTTGATGAATGTGAAAGAGGAGACTGAAAAAGTTGGCTTAAAGTTCAACACTCAGAAAACGAAGATCATGGCTTCCGGTCCCAGCACTTCATGGCAAATAGTTCGGGAAACAGTGGAAACAGTGTCAGACTTTATTTTTTGGGCTCCAAAATCACTGCAGATGGTGACTGCAGCCAGGAAATTAAAAGATGCTTACTCCTTGGAAGGAAAGTTATGACCAATCTAGATAGCATATTCAAAAGCAGAGACATTACCTTGCCAACAAAATTTCTGTCTAGTCAAGGCTATGGTTTTTCCAGTGGTCTTGTATGGATGTGATAGTTGGACTGTGAAGAAAGCTGAGTGCTGAAGAATTGATGCTTTTGAACTGTGATGTTGGAGGAGATCCTTGAGAGTCCTTTGGACTGCAAGGAGATCCAACCAGTCCGTCCTAAAGGAGATCAGCCCTGGGTGTTCATTGTAAGGACTGATGCTGAAGCTGAAACTCCAATACTTTGGCCACCTCATGGGAAGAGTTGACTCATTGGAAAAGCCTCTAATGCTGGGAGGCATTGGGGGCAGTGAAGGGCATAACAGAGGATAAGTTGACTGGATGGCATCACTGACTTGATGGACATGAGTTTGAGTGAACTCCAGGAGTTGATGATGATCAGGGAGGGCTGTCGTGCTGCGATTCAAGGGATCACAGAGTCAGACACAACTGAGCGACTGAACTGATCTGAACTGAATTGCAACTCACACTGTTTTAAATAAAATTTGTATTTAAAATTCACTTAAAAAAATTCTCACACACACACATAAACAATTTCCTATCTGTTTCATTGATTAAATGGTGTTTCAGTCAAATTATCAGGATCAGAAAATGAATGTGTAACTGGCTCAGTCTCGTCTGACTTTGTGATACCATTGACTGTTGCCCACCAGGCTTGTCTGTCCATGGAATTCTCCAGGTAAGAATACTGGAGTGGGTTGTCATTCCCTTCTCGAGGGGAACTTCCTGACCCAGGGATCAAACTCAGGTCTCCCACACTGCAGACAGATTCTTTACCATCTGAGCCACTGGAGAACACTGAGTTAAACTGGCAAGAGTTGATAATTGAATTCTTAAAAAAAAAAAAAAATTCTCTGTACCTTTATTGAGATATAACTCATATATAATACGTTTATGGTGTATAATTAGATGATTTGAAGCACATATATATGGTGAAGTGATTGCCACAATATGTCTAAATAACATATTCATCAGTCTACATAGTTGCCTTCTTTCTATTTGCCAGTGAGAACATTTAATATCTACTCTCTTAGGAACTTACAAGGATAAAATGTAACTGTTAACTGTAATCATCATGCTGTATATTAAATCCCCAAAATTTATATATCTTATAGCCTAAAGGTTTTACAATTTGACCACCTACTCTCGGGCACCCCACTCCAGTACTCTTGCCTGGAGAATCCCATGGATGGAGGAGCCTGCTGGGCTGCAGTCCATGGGGTCGCTAAGAGTCGGACACGACTGAGTGACTTCACTTTCACTTTTCACTTTCATGCATTAGAGAAAGAAATAGCAACCCACTCCAGTGTTCTGCCTGGAAAATCCCAGGGACGGGGGAGCCTGGAGGGCTGCCGTCTATGGGGTCGCACAGAGTTGGACACGACTGAAGCGACTTAGCAGCAACTATCATTTGTATTTGGCAACCAAAATTTTACATTATGATTCTATGAATTTTGATTGTTTCAGATTCTACATATAAGTGAGATCTTACAGTATGTGTCTTTGTTAGTCTGACTTACTTCACTTACTATGATGCCTCAACTTTCATCCTTGTCATGAAAAATGGCAAGGTTTTCTTCTTCTTTTTTATAACTGAATAATACTTCAATATGTGTGCATATTTAAAAGTGCCCATATATTCATTTTATATGAATCTTTATTTATTTGTTTACCATAGTCACTTAGTTTGCTTCCATATATTGGCAATCATAAATAGTGCTGGAATAATCCTTGGTGGCTCAGTGGTAAAGAGTCCATCTGCCAATGTAGGAGACATGGCAACTCACTCCAGTATTCTTGCCTGGGCAATCCCACAGACAGAAGACCTTGGTGGGCTACAGTCCATGGGGTCTCAAAAAAGTCAGATGTGAAACAGATGTGGAAAGGTATCTGTAAGTCATTTTTATATCTTCTTTGGAAAAATGCCTATTAAGGTCATTTACCCATTTTTAATTGGATTATTTCATTCCTTTGCATGGGAGTATCCAGCTATCTAAAGTTCACATTTTGAAGAAATTGTCTTTTCTCAACTGAATATTCTTGGCTCCCATATCAAATATTAGTTGGCTGTATATGCATTAGTTTATTTCTTGGCTCTCAATTGTATTCCATTAGTCTATGTGTCTTTTTAAATGCACATATCTTTTTCCATCCTTTACTCTCAGCCTGTATGGCCTATATGCAAAAGCAAGTTTCTTATAGCATATCATTGAATGTCAGTTTTCTTTTAGTCCATTCAAGGTTTTAATGTTTCTATTAGATAATTTAATTTCTTTAAAGTAACAGTGATAGATTAAGGACTTACTTTTGCCATGTAACTCACTGTTTTAAGACATTTCAAATAATCTGCCTTTGAATTAATTTATTCTTCTGCTTTGCTGAGCCTATTGTTAAAGCTCTTTAGTAAACTTTTCAGTTTAGTCATTGTATTCTTCAGCTTTAGGAATTCTGTTTAAATTCCTGAATGAATTCTAATTTTTTTTTTTGTTGAACTTATTTTCTTTTTGTGTTATTTTCCAAATTTTGTTCAGTTTCTCTCTGTGTGTTCTTATAGTTCACTAAACTTTGAAAGTATTATTCTGAAATCTTGTCAGACAGTTCATAAATATCCATATATTCAGGGTCAATTATTAGAATTTTATTAGTCATTTGGTGGTTTCATGTTTATGTGACTTCGTGTGATCCTTGTATCCTTGTGCTAGTATCTACACATTTGAGTAAGTGATCTCTTCTTCCAGACTTGCAACCCTGAATTCCAAGTTTGTTGTTGTTAGTTGCTAAGCCATGACTGACTCTTTTGCTACCATATGGACTGTAGCCTGCCAGGCTCCTCTGTCCATGGAATCTTCCAGTCAAGAATAGTGAAGTGGGTTGCTATTTCTTTCTCCAAGGATCTTCCCGATCCAGGGATCAAACCCACATCTCTTGTGACTCCTGCACTGGCAGGCAGATTCTTTACTGCTGAGTCACTGGGGAAGCGCAAATTTCAAGTTTAGATTTAGGATAATCCATTTCTTTTATTTCATATCAGTTCCAGATTGAAACATAAACACACATAAAATACAGAGCAACAGTTTTCCACTGCTTTGTTTATCAATATAATTAAATAAAAATGCCCAAATTGCTGCTATCACATATGTCACAGTTGAGTTACATGGTCTTAGAAATTCAATACATAGATTTTACGACAAAATGAATTATTTTCATCCTACGGATTCTCAAAATGGTCACCAGTAAACTTCTCAATATCTTTGCCTCAGTAAAATACATGAAAACAAACTTTTCAAAGAGAAAAAATAGTGACCTACTCACTTCATTGTAATTTAAACTTGCAGGTAAACTCAGTTTCAAAAAAATCATTAACTTGGCAATGAATACTTTTTATTATTTATTTTGTATTTATGGTATTTCATATTCAATACCATCACCTATTTTTCAGAGCCTCATTTCCCTTGCATCATTGTCACTTGCAATTGTCCCTTTGCCTGTTTCTCACCATCACTGCTAACTCTTATGGAGTACTGTTATATGAATATTGTCAACAAGGCATTCCTACATCTCCAAAGTAAAATCCAAACTCTTGAGTGATATTCATAAGTGGCTCCAACATAATTTGTTGTCCCAGTCTTTTCTCAGATATCCCTATAAACTCTAATGCTCCAATCACCAATTTCCTGAAGAAAAAAAGATGTCTAATTTATGCTATTTTATGATCTCCTACAGCAATTTTCAGTCTCTCTCCAAACATTATAAAGATCGAGTTTGCCATGTCTCAACTCAATTCCCACTTACTCACAAAGTTTTCCCTAGTTATTCAGTATATGCAACTCCTTTCCTCTGAAGATGTCTTAAATATTCAGCATCTACTCAATGCCAGGCTCAATATTATTCACTGTGGTCACTTCTTTTATGACGATTTTTGCTGAGTATGGGAAGAGACACAAGTAAAGATATAATAAAAATATAATACAGCAGGTTATGGTAGCAGTCCAGGTTGGTGTGAGAGTATAAATAGGCGGTGCTGACCAAATAAAGTGAGAGAAAGGAAATCCTGGAGACCTGTTCTGAGTCTTGAAAGATAGGGAATTGGTGAAGTGAGGATAGGAAAGGTATTCAAGTTGTGCTCTGCTTAGTCGCTCAGTTGTGTCTGACTCTTTGTGACACTATGAACTGTAGCCTGTCAGGCTCCTCTGTCCATAGGGATTCTCCCAGCAAGAATACAAGAGTGGGTTGCTATGCCCTCCTCCAAGGGATCTTCCTAACCCAGGGATTGAACCTAGGTCTTCCGCATTGCAGGCAGATTCTTTACCATCTGAGTCACCAGGGCAGCCCCAGAATATTGGAGTGGGTTGCCTATCTCTTCTCCAGGGGATCCTCTGATGCAGGAATAAAGCTGGGTCTCCTGCAGATTCCTTACCAGCTGAGCTACCAAGGAGGACGCCTATTTTCCACACTGGGAAACAAGTAAATGTAAAAGGTGTATTGTTTATTATGCACTAAGCATATATACTGCTCATTCATTCAAGACATAGGTGTTGAATATATACAAATATAAAACTTTTAGCGGCAAAGAACAAAAATTCTCTTCATGGGTTTCAAGATTTTTTATATAAAACAAGATTTTTGAAAGTAATATAGCTTCAAAGTGGACCAAACTGGTGGCTTTAACAGTGTTAACCATTCAGTTCAGTTCACTTCAGTTCAGTTGCTCCATCATGGTTGACTCTTTGTGACTCCATGAATCGCAACATGCCAGGCCTCCCTGTCCATCAACAACTCCCGGAGTTCACTCAGACTCACGTCCAATGAGTCAGTGATGCCATCCAGCCATCTCATCCTTGGTCGTCCCCTTCTGCTCCTACCCGCAATCCCTCCCAGCATCAGAGTCTTTTCCAAAGAATCAACTCTTCGCATGAGGTGGTCAAAGTACTGGAGTTTCAGCTTTAGAATCATTCCTTCCAAAGAAATCTCAGGGCTGATCTCCTTCAGAATGGACTGGTTGGATCTCCTTGCAGTTCAAGGGATTCTCAAGAGTCTTCTCCAACACCACAGTTCAAAAGCATCAATTCTTCACCACTCAGCTTTCTTCACAGTCCAACTCTCACATCCATACATAACTACTGGAAAAACCATAGCCTTGACTAGATGGACCTTTGCTGGCAAAGTAATGTCTCTGCTTTTAAATATGCTATCTAGGTTGGTCATAACTTTTCTTCCAAGGAGTAAGCATCTTTTAATCTCATGGCTGCAGTCACCATCTTCAGTGATTTTGGAGCCCCCCCAAAATAAAGTCTGAAACTGTTTCCACTGTTTCCCTATTTGTGATGAAGTGATGGGACCAGATGCCATGATCTTCATTTTCTGAACGTTGAGCTTTAAGCCAACGTTTTCACTCTCCACTTTCACTTTCATCAAGAGGCTTTTTAGCTCCTCTTCACTTTCTGCCATAAGGGTGGTGTCATCTGCACATCTGGGGTTATTGAGATTTCTCCCAGCAATCTTTATTCCAGCTTGTTCTTCCCAACCCCACCCCACCCCCAGCGTTTCTCATGATGTACTGTGCATAGAAGTTAAATAAGCAGGGTGACAATATACAGCCTTGAAGTACTCCTTTCCCTATTTGGAACCAGTCTATTGTTCCATGTCCAGTTCTAATTGTTGCTCCCTGACCTGCATATAGGTTTCTCAAGAGGCAGGTCAGGTGGTCTGGTATTCCCATCTCTTTCACAATTTTCCACAGTTTATTGTGGTCCACACAGTCAAAGGCTTTGGCATAGTCAATAAAGCAGAAGTAGATGTTTTTCTGGAACTCTCTTCCTTTTTTGATGATCCAGCGGATGTTGCCAATTTGATCTCTAGTTCCTCTCCCTTTTCTAAAACCAGCTTGAACATCTGGAAGTGCACGGTTCATGTATTGCTGAAGCCTGGCTTGGAGAATTTTGAGCATTACTTTATTAGCATGTGAGATGAGTGCAATTGTGTGGTCGTTTGAGCATTCTTTGGCATTGCCTTTCTTTGGGATTGAAATGAAAACTGATCTTTTCCAGTCCTGTGGCCACTGCTGAGTTTTCCAAATTTGCTGGCATATTGAGTGCAGCACTTTCAAAGCATCATCTTTCAGGATTTTAAATAGCTCAACTGGAATTCCATCACCTCCACTAGTTTTGTTCATAGTGATGCTTTCTAAGGCCCACTTGACTTCACATTCCAGGATGTCTGGCTCTGGGTGAGTGTTCATACCATCATGATTTTCTTGGTTGTGAAGTTTTTTTTTTTTTTTGTACAGTTCTTCTGTGTATTCTTGCCACCTCTTCTAAATATCTTCTGCTTCTGTTAGGTCCATATCATTTCTGTCCTTTATCGAGCCCATCTTAGCATGAAATGTTCCTTTGGTATCCCTAATTTTCTTGAAGAAATGGTAATGTTAACCATTACCAAGATTCATTCCACCTTTCTATCCTGCTGTTTTGTTTTATTCCCCTTAGGAACTCAAAAAGGAATCGGAGGGGATACTGTTTCTTTTCATGTATCAAATTTTAACAATAAGGGACTTTTTCTTTAAGTTTGCAAACAGATTTTCAAGTCTCAGTGGGGAGAATGTGTCACATGTCAAACCCTAGCCAGTCACTTGCAAAGGAAGTTGGATCATAATGATTGACTTAGATCAACTAAGAATTATCCTCAAAGCTGAAGAAAGAAATGCAGTTCCTTGAGTCTTGTGTGGATGTAGTGCCTACCTAAACTAAACTGGACTCTGCTAGTAAGGATAGCTATCTGTAAGACTATTTGCCATGCATTGTGCATGAGGCTAGGAAGCTAATGTTGAACAAAACATATCATTTTGACTTTAAGAGGATTTGTAAATGCTGATTAATTATTTTAAAGTCACACAAGTAATGACAAATAACAAATTTTTATTTTTTAATAAAAATGTACAGGGAGATATAAGACCATGCAGAACTGTGGTTGAGAGGAGCTACCCCATGTCCATGGTCAGGGACAGCGGTGGAGAGGACCTACCCCACCTCCAAGGTAAAGGGAGGTGGCTGCACTTTGCTGGAGCAGTCCTGAAGAGATACCCCACATTCAAGGTAAGAGAAACCCAAGTAAGATGGTAGGCACTGGCATCAGAGGGCTGACAGACGAAAACTGCAATCACAGACAACTATCCAATCTGATCACATGGACCACAGCCTTGTGTAACTCAGTGAAACTAACCCATCCCATGTGGGGCCATCAAAGATGGATGGGTTATGGTGGAGCAGTCTGACAGAAATTGGTCCACTGGAGAAGGGAATGGCAAACCACTTTAGTATTCTTGCCTTGAGAACACCATGTACAGCATGAAAAGGCAAAAAATAGCACAGTGAAAGATAACTCGCCAGGTCGGTAGGTCAGTGGAGAAATAACTGCAGAAAGAATGAAGGGATGGAACCAAAGCTAAAACAACACCCAGCTGTGTATGTGACTGGTGATAGAAGAAAGATTCGATTCTGTAAAGAGCAATATTGCATAGGAACCTGGAATGTTAGGTCCATGAATCAAGGCAAATTGGAAGTGGTCAAACAGGAAATGGCAAGAGTGAACATCTACATTCTAGGAATCCATGAACTAAGATGGACTGGAATGGGTGAATTTAACTCAGATGACCATTATATTTACTACTGTGGGCAAAAATCCCTTAGAAGAATTGGAGTGGCCATCACAGTCAACAAAAGAGACTGAAATGCAGTACTTGGATGTAATCTCAAAAATGAGAGAATGATCTCTGTTCATTTCCAAGACAAACCATTCAAAATCATTGATCTAAGTCAATGCCCTGACCACTAATGCTGAAGAAGCTGAAGTTGAACAGTTCAATGAAGACCTACAAGACCTTCTAGAACTAACACCCAAAAAAGATGTCCTTTTCATTATAGGGGACTGGAATGCAAAAGTAGGAAGTCAAGAAACACCTGGAGTAACAAGCAGATTTGGCCGTTGAGTACAGAATGAAGCAGGGAAAAGACTAATAGATTTCTGCCAAGAGAATGCCCTGGTCATAGCAAGCACCCTCTTCCAACAACACAAGAGAAGACTCTACACATGGACATCACCAGATGTCAACACCGAAATCAGATTGATTATATTCTTTGCAGCCAAAGATGGAGAAGCTCTATACAGTCAACAAAAACAAGACCAGGAGTTGACTGTCATTCAGATAATGAACTCCTTATTGCCAAATTCAGACTTAAATTGAAGAAAGTGGAGAAAACCACTAGACCATTCAGGTATGACCTAAATCAAATCCCTTATGATTATACAGTGGAAGTGAGAAATAGATTTTAGGGACAAGATCTGACAGACAGAGTGCCTGATGAACTATGGATGGAGGTTCGTGACATTGTACAGGAGACAGGGATCAAGACCATCCCCAAGAAAAAGAAATGCAGAAAAGCAAAATGGCTGTCTGAGGAGGCCTTAAAAATAGCTGTGAAAAGACGGGAAGTGAAAAGCAAAGGAGAAAAGCAAAGACAAACCCATTTGAATGCAGAGTTCCAAAGTATAGCAAGGAGAGAAGAAAGCCTTCCTCAGTGATAAATGCAAAGAAATAGAAAAAAACAACAGAATGGGAAAGACTAAAGTTGGAGAAGGAAATGGCAACCCACTCCAGTGTTCTTGCCTGGAGAATCCCAGGGATGGAGGAGCCTGATGGGCTGCCGTCTATGGGATTGCACAGAGTCGGACATGACTGAAACGACTTAGCAGCAGCAGCAGCAGCAGCAGCAGCAGCAGCAGAGAACTCTTTAAGAAAATTAGAGATACCAAGGGAACATTTCATGCAAAGATGTGCATGATAAAGGACAGAAATAATAGGGACCTAACAGAAGCAGAATATACTAAGAAAAGGTGGCAAGAATATACAGAAGAACTGTATAAAAAAATCTTAAAACCCAGATAATCATGATGATGTGATTGCTCACCTAGAGCCAGAAATCCTGGAATGTGAAGTCAAGTGGGCCTTAGGAATAAACACTGACATCAAAGTTAGTAGAGGTGATAGAATTCCAGTTGAGCTATTTCAAATCCTGAAAGATGATGCTGTGAAAGTGCTACACTCAATATGCCAGCAAATTTGGAAAATCAGCAGCGGCCACAGGACTGGAAAAGGTCAGTTTTCATTCCAATCCCACAGAAAGGCAATGCCAAAGAATGCTCAAACGACCACACAATTGCACTCATCTCACATGCTAGTAAAGTAATGCTCAAAATTCTCCAAGCCAGGCTTCAGCAACACATTAACCATGAACTTCCAGATGTTCAAGCTGGTTTCAGAAAAGGCAGAGGAACCAGAGCTCAAATTGCCAACATCTGCTGGATCATCAAAAAAGCAGGAGAGTTCCAGAAAAACATCTATTTCTGCTTTATTGACTACGCCAAAGCCTTTGACTGTGTGGATCACAGTAAACTTTGGAAAATTCTGAAATAGTTGGGAATGCCAGACCACCTGACCTGCCTCTTGAGAAACCTGTATGCAAATCAGGAAGCAACAGTTAGAAATGGACATGGAACAACTGACTGGTTCCAAATAAGAAAAGGAGTACATCAAGGCTATATATTGTCACCCTGCTTATTTAATGTATATGCAGAATACATCATGAGAAACACTGGGCTGGAAGAAGCACAAGCTGGAATCAAGATTGCCAGAAGAAATATCAATAACATCAGATACACAGAAGACACCACCCTTATGGCAGAAAGTGAGGAAGAACTAAAGAGCCTTTTGATAAAAGTGAAAGAGGAGAGTGAAAAAGTTGGCTTAAAGTTCAACATTCAGAAAACTAAGATCATGGCATCTGGTCTCAGCACTTCATAGGAAATAGATGGGGAAACAGTGGAAACAGTGGTAGACTTAATTTTCCTGGTCTCCTAAATCACTGCAGATGGTGATTGCAGCCATCAAGTTAAAAGACGCTTACTCCTTGGAAGGAAATTTATGACCAACCTAGACAGCATATTAAAAAGGAGAGACATTACTTTGTCAGCAAAAGTCTGTCTAGTCAAGGCTATGGTTTTTCCAGTGGTCATGTATGGATGTAAGAGATGGACTATAAAGAAAAATGAGCACTGAAGAATAGATGCTTTTGAACTGTGGTGCTGGAGAAACTTGAGAGTCCCTTGGACTGCAAGGAGATCCAACCAGTCCATCCTAAAGGAGATCAGTCCTGGGTGTTCATTGAAAGGACTAATGTTGAAGCTGAAACTCCAATACTTTGGCCACCTCATATGAAGAGCTGACTCATTTGAAAAGACCCTGATGCTGGGAAAGATTGAGACCTGGATGAGAAGGTGACGACAGAGGGTGAGATGGTTGGATGGCATCACTGACTCAATGGACATGGGTTTGGGTGGACTCTGGGAGTTCGTGATGGACAGGGAGGCCTGGCATGCTACAGTTCATGGAGTTGCAAAGAGACAGACACGACTATGCGACTAAACTGAAGTAAGATTTCTATAATGAAATGCATTTGACCTATACTTTGAGATCTAAGTCAGAGAAAAGAAATTAAGAGAAGTTAATTTAAGGGAAATTATATTCCTAACAAAGGAAAGTGTATCTGCATAGGCTATGAGGCTAGTGTTAGTATAGCACCTTTGAGGAATAGAAATTCAGCGTGAATTCAAAAGATGTTGATGAAAGAGCTTATCAATAAGATTTCTTCCTTTTCTGCTAAAAGCCTTTCATTTGTGATCTCACCCTCATGTTACCTATGCTATATTCAAGCATCAAGGTAATAAGGAAATGGAAGTGTGAACTGAAGAAACTGTACTGATAGCATATCAGTCTCTTTACCATAATAGTTATTATACCTTGTGCTGTGTGTCAACGCTTCCCTGTTCATTAATTACTCACTTATAGATCAGTCTTTGCTGTGATGCTTCTGGGAACATAAAATACCACAACACATCTGTTATTCTCAAGAATGTAGAGCAGGACTTCAAAGTCCAAAATTGAAATAGGTCACACTTCTCTAAACGTTGTTTGGTATTATCAAGCTGTAGGAGCATTTCCTGATTTCCTCATGCCCCAGTGTTGGTTGAGGCAAGTAGGGTGAACAGTAGAACTGTTGTTTTCTCCTGTGGATGTTGACCAGATAGCAGCAAAAAGAGTATTACTGTGCTTTCATTAAAAAAAAAAAAGATAAAATAATGCTAAAGCTTAATATCAAAACATTTAGAATATACTGAAAAGGTTGAATTTTAAGGGAAAAAAGTGTTTTCAAAAAGAAGAAACTGTGTAATTTCAAACTAAGGTAAAACTGCTTGTCTATAATAATATTGCAAATAAAATTCATCTTAGTTGAAACATAATGGGTGTGAGGTTACATTAATCCTGATCCCTCATCTTTAAATCTAATATTCCCAGTAGAAAAAAATGTGTGTACAGATTATTTGAAAAGTAAAAATTGTCTCAAATTATTTTGTCTTCTATTTGCTTAAATTTTCTCAGTTCATGCACAAAGATTTTGAGTTCAAATGATGATACAAACTCATCATTTGAACTCAAATTCTTTGTGCAGGGTACAAAATTTCAAGTAATTTAAAATGAAAAAGAAAGAAGAGAATGAAATCCTCTTTAGCATTATTAGAAGCTTACAGTAAAAGATCTAACAAAGGAAGAAGAAACATAGATAACAAAAGGATTAAAGAAAAAATCCACAGATGAAGCCATATAGTGTCAAGTTTATTCCTGAAATGAGAGTTTACACATCAATATCAGCTAGAAAAGGTAAAGGTAATTTTAGTATCTCTAAACATACAGAGGCACTGCTTGAATAAACGCTGGAAATCTATATCAAGAGGGTAGCTGCAGCACTTTGTATGCGTTGTGAGATATTTTTTTTTTTAATAAGTTGATGTGAACAAGGCCTGCCAGCTATTCACAGTCTCTGTTACCTGAGTGTTACTTTGAAGAGTAAAATAGGTGCTTGGAAGTGTTGGTTTCAGAAGACAGTTTATAGTGAGGTTGTCATATAAATGATTTTTATTCTGCTCTCAAAAAAAAACAGTGATATATAGTAGGTGGTTGAAGCAAAAAAAAAAAAAAGAATGAAACTCAATTATCTTTACTGAAGACAGGTATAGTCAAAATTCAGTGTATTTCACTGTACCTTTGATTTTTATCTCTAACTTTTCTTCTTTGTTTCATAATTTATTATGTCTAAATAGATTATGAAAAACCAATCCAATCCTGATTTTAGTTCTCCTCTTATTATTTCTTAAGTCATAGCAATGCATTTTAAGTAGCTCTGTGGTTATCCTGATACTTTTCAGCTTTCAGCATGTTGAATAAGCATTTCACACAAACCACACTCCTAACATGCTGGGCTACATGATCTACTGCTTTGTCCTATTAAGTGTATCAGTCAGGGTACAGAGAAAAGCAGAACCAAGATGAATAATATAAAGTAAGTGATTTATTACAAGGACTAGATCTTAAGCAATTGTTGGACTTGGTGGACTGGTTTCTGTGGCCGAATATCTGCATGTATACTCTTCAACCTGAGTCACTATAGCTTATCCAGAAAGTAATAAAAAGGACACGCTGGATATGGAAAAGAATAAGGGGGAAATGGAACCCAAAAGGATACAATAAAACTCACAATTGTCTTGCACTACCTCCAACTTTGATGCTACAGGCAACCTGTTAAGAAAGTTCCTGCCCCAACATCAAAAACAAACAAACAAACAAACAAAAAAGAAGAAGAAGAAAAGAAAAGAAAAACAATTCAATTTAAAAATGGGCAGAGGATCTGAATAGCCATTTTACAAAGATGACATGCTGATGGTCAATAGGTTCTTGAAAAGATGTTCAACATCACTAATTATAAAGGCCCAGCAAATCAAAACCACAATGAGATATAACCTCACACCTGCCACAATGATAATTGTCAAAAAGCCAACAAATAACAAATGCTGATGAAGATGTAGAGAAAAGGAAATCCTCATGTACTAGTGGTAGGAATATAAAATGAGACATCCATTATGGAAAACAATATGGATATTCCTCAAAAGTGAAAAATAAAACTACCAAATGATCCAACAATTCCACTTCTGGTATTTATCCAAATAAAGCAAAAACACTAATCTGAAAAGATATATGCAAAAGTGTGCAGAAATGTCAAATCACTATGTTGTATAACAGGAACTAACACAGTGTTGTAGGTCAGTATAATCCAGAAACAAACAAACAAAAATACATCTGTGGTTACCAGAGGTGAGGGGTGGGGAGAGGCAGAATTGGATGAAGGCAGTTAAAAGGTACAAACTTCCAGTTATAAAATAAATAAATAGCAAGGATATCACATATAGCACAATTAATATAATTAACACCATTATATGTTATACATGAAAGTTTTTAAGAGAGTAAATCCTAAGAGTTGTCATTACAAAAATTTGTTTTATACTTTTTTAATTCTGTATATACATGAGATGATTGATGTTCATTAGATTCATGACTCAGCTGGTAAAGCCTGCAATGCAGGAGACCTGGGTTTGATCCCTGGTTTGCAAAGATCCCCTGGAGAAGGAAATGGCTACCCATTCCAGTATTTTTGTCTGTAGAATTCTATGGACAGAGGAGCCTGGTGGGCTATAGTCCATAAGGTTGCAAAGAGTTGGACACAACTGAACAACTAACATTTTCAAACTTATGATAATCATTTCAAGATGTAAGTCAAGTTATTATGCTATTACAAACTTATACAGTGCTGTATGTCAATCATATATCAATAAAATTGGATATAAATAAATAAATAAAATTGGTCCCTTTCACCAGAGAGCCACACACTCTCTTAGGACAAGTGCACTTGTCTTAGAACTCAGAGAAGTTGAAAGAGGAGATTTGGCACAAGCCAAAGGTCCAGAAGCTGAAAGTCCAGATGCTGCCTTGCACCAACGAGATGAGCTATAGCGTCAGTGTCAGTGCCAGAGTCATTGTGGCATTTTACAAAGGTATTCAAAGTGTGAAGGGACACAGCTGGTTTTTCTCTTTGCCTTTCCCAAAGCATTTGAATGCATCTTATGACAATGCTAACACAAAACCACACAGTGAAGGAAATCTGAGAAAACACAGTACTAGCTTAGCTAAATTGATACAACACTAATTCACTCAAGTCCACTTCCTGGCAGATATGCATACTTTAACTTCTAAATAAAGAGAGGAACAAACCATGATTTCACCTAACATGCTAAAGTACTCATGCAACAGAAAATATGCTAAGCATGCCCCCCCAAAAGTGGCAGTTTCTTTCCAAAAGAAAGTTTTTCTAGATGAAGATAACTTTAGGCATTTATAACTTAAACACTGAGGTAAACTACTATTAATACATCTTATATTACATGGTAGAGAAAAGACAGAGGAGAAATACCTGATTCATTTATGCACAAGATATAATATCAAAATGAGAAGAAATACTCATAATTATTGCAATGCCTGGTTCTGCAACTGCTCATGGCCAAATTTCTTGCTTAAGCCGTTCTATATTCCCTTGGCTAGTCATGGTTTCTTACATGGTTGTTTGTCTCAAACCTTCATTCATGAAGAATCTGGGTCATTTGTAAGATTAGATTGTAACAGTTTTCTAATTACTTTAATCAGAAAGAGGCTCTGGCTGCAGCAGCCCTGGGAAGCACCACGTATGGCATAAGTCCTCTTGGAGTAGGTCACTATTAGCCCTACCATAGACCCCTGAGCAGATGACCCACAAACTGGAGAACAATTGTACCAAAGAAATTCTCATTTATTATGAAAGTTCAAGGACCCACAGCATATTTCTCAACCTTCAGAGCTGGCAAAGGGACTGAGAACCCGCAGGGAATTTGATTTTGGAGGTCAGTGGGATTTGATTACAGAATTTCCACCAGACTGGGAAAACAGACTCTTGGAGGGCACAAACAAAATCTTATGTGTACCAGAACCCAGGAGAAAGGAGCAGTGATCCCACAAGAGACTGATCCAGACTTGCCTGAGTGTATCCAGGAGTCTCCAGTGGAGGTATGGGTAAACAGTGGCCTGACATGGGATCAGGGGCACTGAATACAACAGTGCTGGTATAAGTTCGTTAGAAGGAGATCTCCATTACTGCCATGACCCCTAACATAGTTTGGCCTCAGGTCAAACAACAGGGAGGGAACACAGCCCCACCATCCACAGATAATTGGATTAAAGCATTACTGAGCATGGTCTCACCAATCAGAACACGATCCAGATTCCTCAAAGCCAGTCTCTCCCATTGGGGAGCTACTACAAGCCTCTTATCCGTATCCATCAGAGGGTATACAAAGTGAAAACCACAATTACTAAAAAACTAACCATCTGATCACATGGATCACAGCCTTGTCTAACTCAATGAAAGTATATGCCATGCTGTGAAGGGCCAACAAAGACAGGACAGGTCATAGTGCAGAGTTCTCACAAAACATGGTCCACTGGAGAAGGAATGACAAACCACTTCAGTATTCTTGCCTTGAGAACCCCATGAACAGTATGAAAAGGCAAAAAGATAGGACACTGAAAGATAAACTCGCCAGGCTGGTAGGTGCCCAATATGCTACCGGAGAAAAGTGAAGATATAACTCTGGAAAGAATGAAGAGATAGAGCCAAAGTGAAAACAACACCCAGTTGTGGATGTGACTGGTGATGGCAGTAAAGTCTGATGTTATAAACAATATTGCATAGGAAACTGGAATGTTAGGTCCATGAATCAAGGTAATTGGAAGTGGTCAAACAGGAAATGGCAAGAGTGAACACTGACATTTTAGGAATCAGTGAACTAAAATGAACTGCAATGGGTGAATTTAATTCATATGACCATTATATCTACTACTGTGACAAGAATCCCTTAGAAGAAATGAAGTAGCCCTCATAGTCAACAAGAGAGTCTGAAATGCAGTACTTGAGTGCAATCGCAAAAATGACAGAATGATCTCTGTTCATTTCCAAGACAAGCCATTCAGTATCACGTTAAACTAAGTCCATGCCCCAACCACTAATCCTGAAGGAGCTGAAGTTGAATGGTTCTAAGAAGGCCTGTAATACCTTCTTGTCAGTCAGTCAGTTCAGTCACTCAGTTGTGTCTGACTCTTTGTGACCTCATGGACTGCAGCATGCCAGGCTTCTCCAGTAGCATATTCGTTTGGGAAAGGAGTACAAAAAAGCTGTATATTGTCACCCTGCTTATTTAATTTATATGCAGAGTACATCATGCAAAATGCTAATCTGAATGAAGAACAACTGGAATGAAGATTGCTGGGAGAATTATCAATAACCTCAGATATGTAGATAACACCACCCTTATGTCAGAAAGCAAAGAGGAACTAAAGAACCTCTTGATGAAAGTGAAAGAGGAGACTGGAAAAGCTGACTTAGAACTCAACATGCAAAAAACAAAGATCATGGCTCCTGTCCCATCCCTTTATGGCCAATAGAAAGGGAAACAGTGGAAACAGTGACAGATTTTATTTTCTTGGGCTCAAAAATCACTGCAGATAATGACTGCAGTAATGAAAGTAAAAGCTCCTTGGAAGAAAATTATGGCAAACTTAGACAACATATTAAAAGGTAGAGATATTACTTTGCTGACAAAGGTCCGTCTAGTCAAGGCTATGGTTTTTCCAGTAGTCATGTGTGGATGTGTGAGTTGGACTGTGAAGAAAGCTGAATGTTGAAGAATAGATACTTTTGAACTGTGGTGTTGGGGAAGACTCTTGAGAGTTCCTTGGACTGCAAGAAGATCCAACCAGTCCATTCTAAAGGAGATCAGCCCTGGGTGTTCTTTGGAAGGAATGATGCTAAAGCTGAAACTCCAGTACTTTGGCTACCTCATGCAAAGAGTTGATTCATTGGAAAAGACTCTGATGCTGGGAGGGATTGGTGGCAGGAGGAAAATGGGACGACAGAGGATGAGATGGCTGGATGGCATCACTGACTTGATGGACATGAGTTTAAGTGAACTCTAGGAGGTGGTGATGGACAGGGAGGCCTTGCATGCTACGATTCATGGGGTTGCAAAGAGTTGGACATGACTGAGTGACTGAACTGAACTGAACTTAGGAAGCTTACATTTTCTCAGGAAATGAGAATAAGAAAGAACACTTATTTCTTAGACTTGTGAGTCTTGGCTATGGCTAAAAAAAATTGTTATAAGTTAATCACTGATTTAAGGCATATGTTCTATCCTGGGCAACATAACCATAGTGTAGGATTATAACTCAGACCTCAGTAGGCCACTGAATATCAGGCAAACTATTTCAAGAGATGGGTAAAAATGTAGAAGTAGATTAAATGAGCATGATCATATTACTGCCTTTTACTTGCTATAAAGTGGTATTTGAAGATGAGTTAGACATCCTTTAAGTCCACAGATTTTGGCAAAAGCATTATAAGTAAAGAAGGCAAATCCAGATGCCAAGTATTTGCTTTTGTGAGAAAAATAACAGCATCACTCCTTCCATGATAGATACAGTTCAATGTAATTAACATGACACATGGTGCCTGGTTAATTCTTCTAGGAAATGGAAACATCATGAGATTCTGTTGGCCTCTTCTTTTACCACACAGGCCACTTTGCAATACTTATTGTCAGATTAGCTTCAGTAAGTGAAAGACTGTGGCGTTGAACCCACAATTAAGCTCTATCTCTGACACTTAGAGCACTGTTTTCATGAACTCATTGGGAAAAAAAAAAAAAAAAAAACTGGGTTGGATGGAGGGAGAGCCACTGAATGAGTCTTCTAATATACCTTAATTATAAACACCTTAATTATTCCCTTCTGCTAAAAGACTGATCTTTGGTCAGCCTTCATGAGTAGCACAAACATCCTCATATTCTTGACCATTCAGAAGTGTCTATCCACATATGTTTTTCCTCAGTCATCCACCTCACCAATTTTCAATTATCTTCTTTACAATCTCTGACCATTTATCCAAACTACTAGCCACTGCTTATGAATATCTCTGTATATCCAAACTACTAGCCACTGCTTATGAATATCTGTATATCTCTAGCTAGCTCTTCTTTTAGGAAAAATTAACAATGCGGTACACTACTTTAAGTTCTGTCCACTGGAAGAGTTTGCGTTCATCACTCTCTTTTAAGACCACCCTGAAGTTGGGCTGCAGACATCTATTTTTGTGTAGCATACCCTCCATTATCATTTGTAAATAAAAACTCATGTTTTTTCCTCATTTAACTGAATAACATGGAATGCCCTAAGAGACCACAGTGTAGGCTGAGAGATAGGAAGCAATGTAACAGGGCCTATCTAAGATGGAAAAGGAAGTCCCTCAATCATGTACGACTCTTTGTGACCCCATGGACTGTAGCCTACCAGGCTCCTCAGTCCATGGAATTTTCCAGGCAAAAGTACTGGAGTGGGTTGCCATTTCCTTCTCCAGGGGATCTTCCCAACATAGGGATCAAACCCGGGTCTGCCACATTGCAGGCCGATGCTTTACCATCTGAGCCATCTGGGAAGCCTAAAATTCTCTTTCTAATTGACTTCCATAGTTTCCAACTATGTTGGTGGACCATGAAGATTTAGGTATTAATGTCATATCAAAACATGTTTCAGTTCAGTTAAGTTCAGTCGCTCAGTCGTGTCCAACTCTTTGCCACTCCATGGACAGTAGCACGCCAGGCCTCCCTGTCCATCACCAACTCCCAGAGTCCACTCAGACCCATGTCCTTCGAGTCTGTGATGCCATCCAAGCATCTCACGCTCTGTTGTCACCTTCTCCTCCAGCCCTCAATCTTTCCCAGCATCAGGGTCTTTACAAATGAGTTAGCTCTTCGCATTAGGTGGCCAAAGTATTGGAGTTTCACCTTCAACATCAGTCCTTCCAACGAATACCCAGGACTGATCTTTAGGATGGACTGGTTGGATCTCCTTGCAGTCCAAGGGACTCTCAAGAGTCTTCTCCAACAACACAGTTGAAAAACATCAGTTCTTTGGCGCTCAGTTTTCTTTATAGTCCAAGTCTCACATCCATATATGACCACTGGAAAAACCATAACCTTGTCTAGACAGACCTTTGTTGACAAAGTAATGTCTCTGCTTTTTAATATGCTCTCTAGGTTGGTCTTAAATTTCCTTCCAAGGAGTAAGTGTCTTTTAATTTCATGGCTGTGATCACCATCTGCAGTGCTTCTGGAGCTCAAAAAAATAAAGTCAGCCACTGTTTCCACTGTTTCCCTTTCTATTTTCCAAGAAGTGATGGGACCTGATGCCATGATCTTTCTTTTCTGAATGTTGAGCTTTAAGCCAACTTTTTCACTCTCCTCTTTCATTTTCATCAAGAGCTTTTTAGTTTCTCTTCACTTTCTGCCATAAGGGTGGCACCATCTGCATATCTGACGTTATTGATATTTCTTCTGGCAATCTTGATTCCAGCCTTTGCTTCCTCCAGCTCAGCATTTCTCATGATGTACTCTGCATAGAAGTTAAATAAGCAGGGTGACAATATACAGCCTTGACGTACTCCTTTCCCTATTTGGAACCAGTCTGTTGTTCCATGTCCAGTTCTAACTGTTGCTCCCTGACTTGCATACAGATTTCTCAAGAGGCAGGTCAGGTGGTCTGGCATTCCCATCTCTTTCAGAATTTTGCACAGTTTATTGTGATCTACTCAGTCAAAAGCTTTGGCATAGTCAATAAAGCAGAAATAGATGTTTTTCTGGAACTCTTTTGCTTTTTCCATGATCCAGCAATTGTTGGCAATTTGATCTCTGGTTCCTCTGCCTTTTCTAAAACCAACTTGAACACCAGGAAATTCATGATTCACATATTGCTGAAGCCTGGCTTGGAGAATTTTGAGCATTACTTTACCAGCATGTGAGATGAGTGCAATTGTGTGGTAGTTTGAGCATTCTTTGGCATTGCCTTTCTTTGGGATTGGAATGAAAACTGACCTTTTCCAGTCCTGTGGCCACTGCTGAGTTTTCCAAATTTGCTGGCATATTGAGTGCAGCACTTTCGCAGTGTCATCTTTCAAGATTTGAAATTGCTCAACTAGAATTCCATCACCTCCACTAGCTTTGTTCATAGTGATGCTTCCTATGGCCCACTTGACTTCACATTCCAGGATGTCTGGCTCTAGGTGAGTGATCACACCATTTTGATTATCTGGGTCATGAAGATCTTTTTTGTACAGTTTTTCTGTGTATTCTTACCACCTCTTCTTAATATCTTCTACTTTTATTAGGTCCCTACCATTTCTGTCCTTTATTGAGCCATTCTTTGTATGAAATATTCCCTTGGTATCTCTAATTTTCTTGAAGAGATCTCTAGTCTTTCCCATGTTTAGTGTTCACCATAAACTATATAATTTCTCTACTCCATATAAAGACTTGGAGAAATGGTTTCAAGTAACATAGGAGAAGGCTAGGAGGAAGATAATATTTTGGCTGTGTAGCATGGTCTTTCCTCTAAGGGACTGAACCTCCATTTGATTTAAAGAACACTAGCACTGTGAAATGGTACAATCAGGGAACTGGTTGAGTAGCCAAAATTCCCTATAGTGGTAATTAAAGTCATATTTCTATTCACTAGACCTAGAGCTTTTCAACTCACAAAAATTAGTGAAATCTCTAACAGGCTGTCCATCTGTGGAAACATGGTACATTAGTCAATGCCAAATATGTCTGCAGATGAGACTATTTTAGATTATTCCTTTGACTCTGTTTATCCACAAAATTAACAGCACCTATGTCTTTGATGATTTAGAACCTCCACTTGGCTGTAGTCACTTTGGAATCTCATCACCCTTATTGCATACATGGACTGTGGTTTGACAGTAGCATTCTCATATTTATTTATATGCTACAGAGAATAACCACAACAGCTCTTCAAGAATAAAGAGCTATAACACAGCTCTTCAAAGTTCCCCTCATGAAGGAGTGTCTTCTGGATCCCTCTGAGGTATAAGCTAAGGAACTAGTAGACATACTTTACATGACAAATCCTATTTATCATGCTGGTTTCTTTAAAACTTTGGGTAACTTCATCTACAGTATAACCCCCCAAAGTCCTGGCATTTCCTTTTTCTTCAGGGTAAGCCACATTTACATCCACAAATCAGTCAACAGGAACAGTTAGAGCCAGTACTTTCTGTTTGAGTTAACTGGTTCAGTTGAGAACCACATATCATTAAATTTACCCCAAGCAAACATCATATTCTTTCCAACTGAATCCAGGACACTTAGGAAAAAATTTCCACATATTCTCTCCCATAATTTTTTTGTCATAAATTTCTGTCACAAATTGGGAAAATAATACAATTATATTGGTGTGGGTTACAGTACCAATGGTTCATACTTTGTAATTAATTCTCCAGGGCCAACTGGCTTAAGTATAGTTATATATCTAGAAGCTATCAACTTCTTGAAGAGGATCAACAGTCCCTTAAAAACATACAAGATCTTCAGGCATAAGAAGACTAACTTCTGACACAGAAGGAACAGCTATTCTTACAATGAAATGAGGCTCAGTAGAATTTAAGAGATTAAGTCTCTCAGCTTCAAGAAATTCTGCCTGTATGTTCCTATTTCAATTTTCAGAAACTAAGTCCTTCTTAGTCAATTACATCTAACATAAGTTCAAGTTCAAGTTCAGTGGCTCAGTCGTGTCTGACTCTTTGTGACCCCATGAATCACAGCACGCCAGGCCTCCCTGCTATCACCAACTCCCGGAGTTCACTCAGACTCAGGTCCATTGAATCTGTGATGTCATCCAGCCATCTCATCCTCGGTCATCCCCTTCTCCTCCTGCCCCCAATCCCTCCCAGCATCAAGGTCTTTTCCAATGAGTCAACTCTTTGCATGAGGTGCCTAAAGTACTGGAGCTTCAGTTTTAGCATCATTCCTTCCAAAGAAATTCCAGGGTTGATCTCCTTCAGAAAGGACTGGTTGGATCTCCTTGCAGTCCAAGGGACTCTCAAGAGTCTTCTCCAACACCACAGTTCAAAAGCATCAATTCTTCGGTGCTCAGCCTTCTTCACAGTCCAACTCTCACATCCATACATGACCACAGGAAAAACCATAGCCTTGACTAGATGGACCTTAGTCGGCAGTAATGTCTCTGCTTTTGAATATACTATCAAGGTTGGTCATAACTTTTCTTCCAAAGGAGTAAGCGCCTTTTAATTTCATGGCTGCAGTCACAATGTGCAGTGATTTTGGAGCCCCCAAAAATAAAGTCTGACACTGTTTCTACTGTTTCCCCATCTATTTCCCATGAAGTGATGGGGCCAGATGCCATGATCTTCATTTTCTGAATGTTGAGCTTTAAGCCAACTTTTTCACTCTCCACTTTCACTTTCAACAAGAGGCTTTTTAGCTCTTCTTCACTTTCTGCCATAAGGGTGGTGCATTTGCATATCTGAGGTTATTGATATTTCTCCTGGCAATCTTGATTCCAGCTTGTGTTTCTTCCAGTCCAGCATTTCTCATGATGTACTCTGCATAGAAGTTAAATAAGCAGGGTGACAATATACAGCCTTGACGTACTCCTTTTCCTATTTGGAACCAATCTGTTGTACAAAAAAGATATTCACAAACCAGATAATCATGATGATGTGATGACTAATCTAGAGCCAGACATCTTGGAATGTGAAGTCAAGTGGGCCTTAGAAAGCATCACTACAAACAAAGCTAGTGGAGGTGATGGAATTCCAGTCAACCTGTTTCAAATCCTGAAATATGATGCTGTGAAAGTGCTGCACTCAATATGCCAGCAAATCTGGAAAACTCAGCAGTGGCCACAGGACTGGAAAAGGTCAGTTTTCATTCCAATCCCAAAGGAAGGCAATGCCAAAGAATGCTCAAATTACCGCACAATTGCACTCATCTCACATGCTAATAAAGTAATGCTCAAAATTCTCCAAGCCAGACTTCAGCAGTACGTGAACCGTGAACTCCTTAATGTTCAAGCTGGTTTTAGAAAAGGCAGAGGAACCAGAGATCAAATTGCCAACATCCACTGGATCATGGAAAAAGTAAAAGAGTTCCAGAAAAGACATCTATTTCTGCTTTATTGACTATGCCAAAGCCTTTGACTGTGTGGACCACAATAAACTGTGGAAAACTGTGAAAGAGATGGGAATACCAGACCACCTGACCTGCCTCTTGAGAAATCTGTATGCAGGACAGGAAGCAACAGTTAGAACTGGACATGGAACAACATCTAACATAAGGGATCCTATTAGCAGGAAAACTCAATTTCCATTGTAAGTCAGCTATATACCCTGAGCTCATGATTTCATTTCTACAAGTTCTCTGCTGTATTTATAACCAAACAACCAACTCAATTTTATTGTTTATTTTCACTAAAATATCTCAAGGCAGCCACTACTTGTGATGCACTCTTTCTCTTTCTAGGTGTCTACAGGTGTAATTCTGGGTAAGTGTGTCATTACAGCATGACAAGACTACCAGAGTCTACAGATGGAAACAATGGCAGGTGGAAACTGAGGCAGTTTGGAATAATCATGTTTTACTGACTTTTTTTTCTGACAGATAAGTGGGTAACAGAGGTAGAAGCCTTTATAAAGAACAGAACAGAATTCCTTATTTATGATTATTCATTGAGTGGAAAACTGATTTATCTTTCATGAAAATAGAACACTCAGACTACTGATTAATTTGTTTCATCAGCTACAGAGATCAAACTCTGAGCATTTATTTTTACACCAAAATAAAATTATCTCTTTCATGTGTTAATTTTTGTGTCAGCTTAGTCTAAATGCCTTAAGAAAAGTAGATCTGTATCCTTTACCAGTTAAGAAAAAAACTGGCTATTTGGTCCCAGTTAAATCTGACAAGAAAAAGGCTGATTAGGGATGTTATAGGGCACCTGCTGTTAAGAAAACCTGTGAATTCCTATTGCCTGAGTCATGCAGTCAGTAAGCACTTGTGGGGGTTTGTTTTGTTTTGTTTTCTATTTTTTTCAAAGACAACATTTAGAGAGACCACAGATTTAAAACTTCAGAATGGTCATAGTTTAAAAGGGAAATTAAACAAACAAACAAACAAAAACCAGTAATAAGATTGACCAGTCAGGAAAGTCTTCAAAACAGGACAGTCTTTGGCAGCACTGTCAGTTTTATTGTTCTGAAATAAATAGGGGTCTACTGCTGAGATGGCAGAGAAACACTTCATTACCCCTCTGAGTCCTGGATGACTGACTAAGGTATGTGTGCATAAATTGATGGGCAGACTACACTGGATATTTCTCTGTTTACAGTTAAATTTCCAGTGGCATAGTGAAAAGCCATCTAGGCAATCTCTGATGCAGCCAGCAAAGTAAGGCTAGTTTGGGACACAGAGAAATTCTACTGCCTGTGGTTACTCTCCACTGGTTCAGAACAGAAGAAATCAGTTAGGAATCACAGAGGGAAACTGAAGCACTAAATTCATTTGATTTCAAAGTTGGGGGAAAAAGTGTTAGTTACAAAGAAAGGAAGAGCATATAGAATTCAGAGTGGTTGTACCAAAAGACTTGGGAGATTACTGATGCTGATAAAGATGAGGGCTTCCCTGATAACTCAATTGGTAAAGAGTCCCCCTGCAATGCAAGAGATCTCGGGTCAATAACTGCGTCAGGAAGATCCACAGGAGAAGACATAGGCTACCCATTCTAGTATTCCTGGGCTTCCCTTGTGGCTCAGCTGGTAAAGAATCTGCCTGCAATGCAGGAGACCTGGGTTCAATCCCAGGGCTCCATGGGGCTGAGCCACTAGATACCCTTATAAGGATATTTTGTCCAGTTGAGTAGAGGGGTACCTAATTTCAAGATTTCTAAGCTTAAAAATAAATTTAAATTGTAGTCATATGAAATCAAATTAAACTACTAGAAAAAATTATTTAAGATGATATAGTCCAAAGAATGAATACATTAGAAATAGTTGAATAAACAGGTGGGTTCATTGAAGAAACAATTTCATATTTTTTTTGACAAGTAGACAGGTAGTCTAAATCTTAAGGTCACTGACTCTAGAGTCAAACTAATTTGAATTTGAATCCTGGCTATATACCTCCTACTACTTACATGACCTGAGCAATTAACTTTCCTACTTCCTGCTGGAAATACAGGTGGTTAATGGTTATATGGTCCATTAAGAGTTATTGTAAAGGTTAAATAATCAAATGCATAAAAAGAACTTAACTCTGTTCACATTGAATACACTCCTACCCTCGCATCTGTTTGGTCCCAAACCTTAGTATTTACATATAGTTTGATCTCTCTGTCTTCCATTTGCTACTAAATGATATGATTTCTTGGTTAAAATTTTAGTAAATTATAGATTGATGTTATATTGCATCCTAGTAACATTAAGCCATTAAACATTAATAAGTACAAATAAATAATGATAATATATAATAATAATAATTGGAGGCACAATCATCCAATAGGCAGCAAGTTTGCAGAATCAAATTTTCAAGAAAGCATTACTCCTTCCTGGTAATGAACTCTGTTATCTCAGAAAACTCCCTTTCTCTCTCTCCAGAGGACACTTGATGTCTTTTCAGTCAGGGAATTTCTGACACTTCAACAAAATCTCTTCAATTTTGGTCTTTCCTTTATAGGAAATGATTGTTTCAAATGATATGTGCTGAGATGTAAAATAATTTCTTAATTAATTTTTGGAATAAATTCTTGCATGCCCATGGTAAGTCTCAGAGAAGGTACTTGTATAAGAAATACTGATGAGACTCCTTGGGCATATGAATATTTACTGGATTAAGTAGCTAGGCTTCAAGTATTTCAGATATAAATACATAATAGTATATAAATAGCAGTATTCAACCCAGAACTTTAATGTAGCAGAAGGTATTACTGACAAACACTGTGTTCATACTCAGTAATAAAACCGTAAGTTGGTACTACATATAAATATATTCTATGTGCGGGTGCTAAGTCACTTCTGTTGTGTCCAGCTTTGCAACCCTGTGGACTGCAGCATGCCAGGCTCCTCTGTCCATGGGATTCTCCAGGTAAGAATACTGGAGTGTATTGCTGTGTCCTCCTCTAGTGAATCTTCCCTCCAGGGATTGAATCTGCATCTCATTATGTCTCCTGCACTGGCAGACAGTTCTTTACCATCCTACAGGGCTGAACTGTCCTATATAGCAGCTACTAGTCCAGGGAAGCTATTGAGTACTTTTGAAATGTGGCCAGCTCAATTGATATACTATTTAAGTATAAAATACACTTCAGATATTGAAGACTCTAAAAAAAATTCCAAAGATTTTTTTTTTATCATTTATTACATGTCAAAATGGAGACGGAAATGGCAACCCACTCAGAAATCTCATAGACAGAGGAGCCTGGTAGGTTACAGTCCATGGGTCACAAAGGGTTGGACACGACTGAGCAATCAACCCACACACACATGTTGAAATAATGCTTTTATCATTTTGAATTAAAATATATTGTTAAAATTAACTTTTCCCTTTTCTATTTTGTATGATATGGTTGCTGTTAAATTGAATGTTATATATGTGACTATCATTATATTGAATAGTAGTTTTCTGGAGAATAAAATGTGGAGTCTAATAACAACCATAATTTTGCATTCATTTAGGGATTTAAAACACTTAAGCAGTAAAGCTAAGAAAGATAGTTTTGATGTATGATTTCTTCAATTCTCTCTTTCTAACCTGAAAAATCTTTCCTTCAAACTTTCCTATTCTTACATTACCATTAAAAAGCTAGATATTTTTCCTGAAAAATTGGTAAAGAAAGCAATTTTAACAGTTTTAAAATTTACTGACAGGGTAAGCTATTTTCTACCTGAATAGGAGCTAAAAACTCAATTCCCCCATTCAGGAGTACTATGACATTTCTATAAAATAACAGTTAAGTTCTCTTTGGTAGATGAAACTTAGGAAGTCTTCTATTTACTGTTCCTGTCATCATTGTTATCACCAAAACTGTGAATACTACGATTATTCACAATAATATCTGTCATGTATTAGATATATAAGAACTTACTGTGCTAAGCACTTTAAGTCTATTATCTTACAACAATATTGTAAGGCATTAAGTCTATTTCACAGGAAAATAAAACAAATACTCTGCTCAAGGTCACAAAACTAATAAGTAATAGAAACACGATCTGCCGTAAAACCTGTACCTTTAACAACTATGGTTTACTCTCCAATATTAGCATGGCAATAAAAGTGCTATTTGAGATACCACTCTAACTTTTGAGATGGAATAATCAAATTATCAATTGTACTTATGTTTGCATTATGAGTGTTTGATTGCATATCATAAAACAATGTTCTATTTCTGCTTTATGAAAAATAATTCTAATTATTTAAAATATATTTATGTTAAGTCTTCTGTTTGATTCAAGTATTCACCCAGCCAGTATATTTTGAAGGCAGCACTAGGGCATTTTGGATACATAATTCAATTCTTAGAGAAGCATGCTTGCTGTTAAAGTCCCTACTCACTAAATTCTAACATTGCCTCCCATTCATTCTAATGACAAAGAACTCTCCCATGCATTTCCACATAGCTTGGTAGAAGATAAGGTAGAGAGCAGACTGTGTCTATGGTTGAATACCATTGAACATATGATTCAAATATTTACATTTAACTAAACCCTTATAGTCACATCCTTGTCATTACAGTTTAATATTCCCTTGTGAATAGCAAGCTACAACTCTTTCCCAGTCCCCCACCCTCTAACAGGTATAATCTTTCTCTATTTCCATATTACAAAATAGTATCAATTAGATCCTCCTGGATATCTCCACTTACAAATTTAGGTATTAATTTGTGTGCTTACTTTTGGTTTTTAAACCATTACAAACTAACAGAAACTTTGTAAGAATTTAACATATCTGTCAGACACCTTTCCTGAGTCATTTGTGTGTAATTTGCTGATTTGATGCTCCATCACTCCTGAATATTTAACTATAAGCTTCTACATTTAAGGTGACTCTCTTATAAAACCACAGCACAACTATCAAAATCTGTTAACTAGCATTACACACAAAGAAGATTATTTTCTAAAGATGAGGACAACCCAATATCTCTTCCATCTCACATGATCTTACAATGTGAGTTTCACATTCCTCAGGGTCTGGAGGAGGAAGAAGTGTGGGGAAAAGTCTTTATTTCCTCTCCTTGTATTTGTGTAGGCTCTGTGATTTCTGGATGAGAGATCTTTCTGATTCTCCTGGTACAACTGCTATAAGGATCGAGCCACTGTACTATGAGGAAGTGAAAGCACGGACGTGGAGAGTCCACAGTGAGGTCCTAAATCTGAGCTAACTCAGAATCAACCACCAGAAATTTGAATAATAAGCCTTCAGATGATTCCTGCTACCAACCAGCAAATCTTTTAAGCTGAAACCCCTGATACTATGGAACAGAAAGAAATTATCTTCACTGAACACTTTTTTTTTTTTTTACTTTATTTTGCTTTACAATACTGTATTGGTTTTGCCATACATTGACATGAATCAGTCACGGGTGTACATGAGTTCCAATCCTGAGCCCCACTCCCACCTCTCATCCCATATCATCTCTCTGGATCATCCTCATGCACCAGCCCCAAGCATCCTGTATCTTGTATCATAGACTGGCGATTCGTTCTTACATGATAGTATACATGTTTCAATGCCACAAATCATCTCACCCTCTCCTTCTCCCACAGAGTCCAAAAGTCTGTTCTATACATCTGTGTCTCTTTTGCTGTAAAACCCACAGAATCCATGGTCATGATAAAATCATTACCGTTTTATGGAACGATAAGATGTACAGGCTTATTTTGCAGTTCCCTACTCTAGCCTTAGAATCAATCATTTCTCCAAGGAGATCTACAAACTTTTAGTGGGGAATGGTGTTTAAAAAACGTTTGACCACTAAGGGTGTTTGTGTTTGATGCTAACCTACATGCATATCTATTTCCTGGCTTTGGCAATTTCAATTCCCTACTAATGCATTTCTCCACTATTAAAACAACAGGTGTGTATGAATGTATGTAAGATATCTTTACTCTTCCTCTCTAGGAAATAAACAGTCTTTTTTCATAAATGGACATTTCCAACCTTTCTTCCCAACTTCGCTATTTTAAAGCAATAATGCTGTTCATTTATTAATTTATCAACACCATAATTCTGTCCAGGCCAAACACACATACACATACACTCACATACACATTTTATGCCACAGACAGCTTTACTAACAAACTAAACAGTTAAGTACATTCTGAAAATTGAAATACCATGAGAGTCAATTGTGCAAATCTGTTTTTCTATGACAAATGACTATACAAAACCTGAATTACAATAGTATAGAATGATTTGGAATTATATTTAGACAGTCCCCTATGTCAATAAGAGATAGTTAGATTTGGTTGATGGAATTTTAATTTTCATTAAAAGTGCAGGTTCTTAACTAAGCCACATTTTCTAACAAAATTCAAGATAGGGTTATGAATATAGACAAAATTTGGTGAAAATGATATAGTCAAAGACTAATGAGTAGAATTTTATGTCAAAACTATGTTAGGTGGAGGGGGCACAGATTTAATATACATTCCCTATCTCAAGGAGTTTACTGTCTAGTGAAAAAAGTAGCTGTATAACTAATTAAAGTGCCCTATGATGAAGGCAATAGTAGTGACACACAGTAGTAGGCTAGATGTGCAAAACTTCGCCCACCAGTTAGCAGGGGAAGTGTTTGACGGGAAGGAACTCCTATCAAGCTCCTTGAAGCAGATCAGACAAAGTAGGAATCTACCTGCAGAATACTTTATAAGTAGCTTCCTATTCTGGGAGTATTTTACCTCAATTAACTGATAGAAACACAGCTAAGTCACAGAACCAGAAATACGTTCAAAGCAGCCAAGTTCATAACAAGAATAATGTCAATGTCTGAGGTAGTCTCTGAAGAGCTGTTGTTTTCCTAGATTTAAAAACCAGAGCTTTTAATCCCTTCAAATTATGACTGTGAATTTAAGAAGAGAGAAAGCAAAAATGGCATTATTTTCTTACCCTGAAAACAGATATTATACTAATAATTTACTCTTGCTAACATGATAAGTCTTCAGAACACATCATTTAAGGAAAACTTACTTAATTAAAAATATATTTCTACACTGGCAGATGTGTGTAACATAATGTGTTTTTTCAAAAAGAAAGTCAGCAAAATTTCTCATGATTCTCTGTTTACAGAACAAGGTGGAGAATTATAATTAACAAGTCTTCTTTATCCACATTTTTTTATTTTTTTCATTTTTAATTTTTTCTCCTGTGATGTTAAGCTATACTTCTGCAAGTTTTTTTTATTTTTTTTAATTTTTAAATTAATTTTTACTTTTTAGTTTGTTTTGCTTTACAATACTGTATTCGTTTTGCTATACATTGACATGAATCAGCCACGAGTGTACATGAGCTCCCAATCCCGACCCCCACCTTCCCCCTCCCGCCCCACACCCTCTCTCTGGATTATCCCCGTGCATCAGTCCCAAGCATCCTGCATCCTGCATCAAACCTAGACTGGCGATTCGTTTCACTTATGATATCACACATGTTACACTGCCACTCTGCCAACCCATCCCACCCTCTCCCTCTCCCACANTCCCCCCTCCCGCCCCACACCCTCTCTCTGGATTATCCCCGTGCATCAGTCCCAAGCATCCTGCATCCTGCATCAAACCTAGACTGGCGATTCGTTTCACTTATGATATCATACATGTTACACTGCCACTCTGCCAAATCTTCCCACCCTCTCTCTCTCCCACAGAGTCCAAAAGGCTGTTCTATACATCTGCGTCTATGTTGCATTTTTTTAAACCATTTATGGATTTCTCATTACTTTAATTTTGTCTGTCTCTCAGGAGTGTTTACTATGTTTAGACTGATTATGTTTTAGTGCATTTTAAGATACTAAAGATAAGTAGAAAGCCATATAATGTCTTCTACATCAAGTTGTCATAAATTTATTCAAAGCTGCAGTAACTTTTATTTTAAAATAGTTTCATTTCATTATACTGAGTTCTAGGACAAACATCATTGGATAAATATACTGTAAACATTTACATTTCTTCACAATAATGGGAATCACAAGGCTAAATCTCTTTGTATGGCTCTAAATATTCATACCTATATGCTAGTAAATATACTCAAAGACAAGAGCAATTATTCTCAGTGTTCACAATTAGTAAGAGCTGATTAATCTAGAAAAATAGGTATTTCCTATGTACAAGACAATGCGGAAAGAAAAAAACCTGACTATGCCATCAAGTTTTTCCCCATACACATATATAACTATATATGTATATATAGTTTTATGATAATAATATATTAATATATATAATTATGTGATAGTACATTAAAATATATTTAATATATTATAAATTTCACAAGTGTTGAGGACCTCAAAGACAGTTCTAATTCTTGCTACTTGTAAAGGACATGGTGAAATGAGAAGTCAGGATAAAGTAATGTCCTTAAAATTCAGAGAAAAGACTTTAGTCACCCTCAGAAAGTAACTCTCACTTCATGAAATGTTCTGGCAAAAGAGAAAGCTTTTTTCCTTCTCCTTTTAATCAGACAGCTGATTAACCCTGAAATTTAAAAATCTCACTTTAATTATAATACTTTATAATTACAGCTTTGTTGTTATTGTTGTTATTCCCAGTATACTCAAGTTGTTCTTTTAATAAGATTCTTTAGTCTTAAGCCACTATTTTGTGTTTTCCCACCTAATCTGCTTAATCCAATTAAATTTTACCTCAATTCTTGTTTGGAGTAAACTTTATGGAGTACCACTTCATCTCAATCTTCCTGAATTTTTATAAATCAGTACAAGATCAAAGATAAATAGAAATATTTGAAAAGAAAGAAAAAACATAGTATATGAAGACTGTAGCTTAAAATATAAACTTACAACAAATAAAAGGAGACAAATCTCTGAATCAAAAATTTATCCAAATAATAGGAAAGAATGGGAATTTATCCAATAATAGGAAAGAATGATAAACTGAACATCATGGACACTTGAATTTCAGCAAATGACAGAAAACAAATGAAGAGAGAATAAGAAAATTTGAATTAGAATATAATTAGGATATGTATCTTAGTCATATCTGGCTTATAGTTTCATCAGATGTTTACAAAGAAGGATTTGAGCATTTTACACATAAAATCTCCTAACATTAAAGCTAAATAAGTATTTTTAGTTGCTATTGTGTGCAGGTGCATGAATGTGTCTATATTTCTGAATATATGTTACACAGTATATAAATATACAATATAAGCAAACACTTGAATAAATAAATATACATAATATAGATATCCTTGAAATCTCCTGAATTATTTTCCAATATAAGCAAGAATAATTTCTGAATCTGATGTACTCTGTGGCCATTTTCATATAAGATATTGAAGCCAGGGCTGGCAGGCCAAATAAGTAGCACTTTTTTTTTTTTTTAAGTAGCACTTCTTAAAGACTATCACTGCCCAAGAGCACTTTTGTTAGTTTGATATCATGTTTTTTATTACATATTTTAATGATATAGCTTGAACTTATTCTTCTTATGTTACAGAATCATTTGGCAAAACATTTGTTCTCCATTGGCTGTTATAGTTGCATAACCCAAAAGTTGAACATGATGCTTTTTTCTTAGCTGGTTTGAAAATCAGTCATAAGTTAATCAAAAAGCTTTTTCTCACAAACATTAAAGTTATCTGTTTTATGTGCTTTCACTTGCACTGGTCCTTTAAGGGCTTAGGCTACATTTAAAAAATCTTTTTATACCCAGCACTGGGTATACAAGAAACATATTAGGTCCCCAAAAAAATGTTTGCTGAAGACTTAATTGAGAACCAAGTTGTTGGTTCACTTTTCTCCATATATCGTATTAAAATCAATACTATATTAATTTGAAATTGAATAAAATAAAATCATACACAATGCAGATATTATCATAGTAAATGATTAGCTTCTCCTTGACTCTTTTCTATCATTATTATAATAAAGATACCAATGCTATTGAGTTCTATTCTCTGGCAGATCTTACTTTGCTTCCTGACCTACAGTGGACAGGTTCTTGGATCTGTACTCAAAGAGCTCACAAGTCTCATGAGAGCAATTCTAGCACAATATTTTACATTCTGAGATGGAGGTAAGGACATAGGCACAAAGGAAGTGCTCAAATTCATCTCTGTAAAGGGGAGTTAAGGTCAGTTTTCAAAAGAAAATAACATCTAAAATAACACGTCTTACTATGTCTGTCCTCAGGGTCTAAAAAAGGTCAATAATTAAGAAATACTTAATGACTGCTTAATCTAAAATATTACTTTGACAATGTAATATAATTTCACTATTATTCCCTGTGATGTCCTTCTTAACTAAAAAACAAAAGACATCTTCTCCTATACTTGAATAAACCAAGGATTGTTCAGACTTAACACAGCATCATCTGTCCTTTAACTATTAATGTCCTTTTTTAAGGTATAAAAAATTTTGTCAAGGATGGAATTTGCATTTTTTAAAGGACTTCTTAAATAATTAGATTGAAATTAATCTGAATGTGCCATCATATAAAAATTGCCTTTCAGAAAGTTAACAAAAATGTAAATAGGATGGTAAATAGGTAAAAAAGGTAAATAGGATCTCATATTAAGGAAATAAATTTAAGTAAAACAGAAATAACCCTGCCCTCTAGTGGTGCTTGATAATGGTTAAAAATATACTGAAAACGCCATCATGTTGCTACAGCAATTCTTAACATTTACACAAATTTGAGTAGAAACAGTAAAACCTATTTTACATGAAAACATTTACATATTTAAACTAATGATTTGGGATGTTGTTGGACCATTTCAGTCCCTTTGGAATTTAGTAAAACAAATTGTCCTACATGAAAAGTGTCACCATGTCTCTGCTTGTGAATGGTATTACCAAGATTGAATTAGATTCTCTGATGCAATCTTCTTCCCATTTGAATTTTGATTGCAAATTCACTATCTAAGAAAAAATTTACAAAGTCTCACAGTTTATTTTTCAACCCCTTAACCATTTACCTTGCCATCCAGTTCTCCACACTGCTCCAAGAAGCCTTTTTCACACTCTGTCTCAGCTTGAGAACTGGTAAAACCATGGCTCTCTTTCCTGGTACAGTGCTCTGAAGATCTGTAAAAAGAATGTAAGTTATAAACTTAGCATTTTCTTTTTTATCATTGCAATCTCTATATACTTGATTACATGTTAGATGCCATCTAAAATGCATTTCTCCCATGGGCTTTTGCTACAAGAAAAGCAACATTTTTTCTTTTTTTCAAGTGAACATAGCATAATTGTACAAACAAATTACGTTATAAAAGAAAAGACACATATACTGAAATATAAAGACAAACTCTGAAATCTAAAGTATCTGCAGTTTTTAAATCAGCACATATTTTGCCTTTGACTGTCATAAAAATATCAGAGCTAGTCTCTAGTTGTGGAATCAAATTAAGAACTATTTGTTATTTTAGAATAACTAAATCAATCACTCCATTTACAATGAAATAAATGTTCAAAGAGATCTACTGATTTAGCCAAGGTTGTACAGTTGCTTTGTAGCCTGGTTCACTGAAAGTATTACATATATACATATAAAGTTTGTCGCACAGTTGTGTCTGATTCTTTGCACTCCCAAGGACTATAACTCACCAGGCTCCATTGTCTATGGAATTCTCCAAGCAAGAATACTGGAGTTGGTTGCCAGTTCCTTCTCCAGGGGATCTTCCTGACCCAGGGATTGAACCTGGGTCTCCATACACGTAATCTTTTGGTTGAATGCTTACTTTCAACTTACCACCATACCTACAAGTATGATTTTCTATGGTTCAGAACAGTGTCATATCCACATTTTCATCCCAAGAATCTCTGACTATGTTGCCTCACAGAGCAAATGATAAGGAAGATGGAAGGATTATTTTGGAGTAGATCTAATGTAATCACAAATTGACTATTAGAGTAAAGCAGGAGGATCAGAACCAGAGAAGAAATGGTGACAAATGACAAGTGCAGGGAAAAGAGAAAGAGAGAGAGGTGGGAATACTGTGCTTTGAAGATAGGGTCATGAGCCGAGGAATGTAGGAAGTCCCTCAAAACTGGAAAAAAAAAAAAAAAAAATCTCACCTCAAGCATTCAGAATGAACATGGTCTTGCCAACCCATTTTAGACTTCTGACCTGAAGAGTGTAAGATAAATTTGTGTTGTTTTATACCAGTAAAATTTGCTGTAAATTGTTACAGCAGTAAGAGAAAACTAATACAACCTTAGACTACAAATTCCATGACGTCTGGAATTATTCCTTCTCTTTTACTTATTTCATTGATTGTGAAAGTATGGTGCCTGAATTCAGTCTCAGCATCATCTGTGAATGTGTACGTGTGTCAGTAGCTCAGTCCTGTTTGACTCTTTGCAACCTCATGGCCTGTACTCGGCTAGGCTTCTGGGGACCTGCTAAATAGCAACTAAACCATTCTAACCTAGAAAAGATTAATCATGGACACCAATACAGGGGCTCAAAAATCCGTGTTTTGAGAAGCCTGCTAAGTGACAAATGCTTTTGTGAACCACTGACTTACAAAAAGTATTTCCTTTACAGAGTAGAAGGAAGAACACAGAGTAGGGAGATAAATATATACTTGGATACATAGAATTACTGAATTTTATATCTAACAATCAATACCTTGGCTGTCACTTCTCAATATGGTTAATTGATTAATACAATTTAAATATTCCAAAAGACTTCTTAAATGAAGAAATAGGAAACATAAAAATTCCCCTCTCCACCATGCACTTTCCCATTAAGAAGAGGAAACAGGACAAAGAAAGAAGTTAAATCTAGAGCAGCTGGTGGAATAGTGTAAATACTTCCTGATCTACCAAAATAAGATTGGGAGATAGGTGAGAGTGGACAATTTTTTTCATTAATAATATGTGTATCTAACGTGTCAAATTAATAAATTAAGGTTCTAAAGAATGACACTAACAGTTCTATTTTTGGCTCTTTTTAAATATATAGGTATATGTGAAATACTCTCTATGAAATGCTCAACCACACAGAAAAAACAGAGAAAACTAAAAATAACCCATTCCAGTCATCACTTTCCCAGAATCCTCACTCTGGCTGTAATCATCCTTAATGGTTTTACAGTTTCAAGTGCATGTTTAAGATTATTAATTTATATCAAAGCTCACTCTTAACACCCATTAATCCTCCCACCTAAAGGAATGCACTCATGTTTGAAGATTTATTATCTCTATAAAGGTAATATAGCTATTATGCATGAAGAAAATAATTTTATAAGAAAATAGAATGTCTGTGTGTATGTTTAAATGTATAAGATAAAATATATTCACATAATACATGTATATTATATAGGGCTTCCCAGGTGGAGCTAGTGGTAAAGATGCTGCCTGACTATGCTGGCAGGGCTGGCAGGCTAGAGTCCATAGGGTCGCACAGAGTCAGACATGACTGAAGCAACTTAGCCTGCAAGCATGCATATGTTTTATATACATATATATATATATATATTTCTTTGTCATAAAGCTCTTTTTATTTTGCAATATTTAGGTACATCTTATTTGTATTATCGACTACATATTTCTCTAAATATAGGGCATCCTAAAATGTTTTATTGATGATTGCTGCACATTCTTACTCATGATTGATGCACATTGAAATGTTCCAAGTTTTCAGAACTGTTGTACACACACACATATGTACAGATATACATATACATTTCCCCGGTGGTTCAGACGGTAAAGAATCCTCCTGCAATACAAGATATGCAGGTTCGATTTCTGGGTTGGAAAGATCCCCTGGATAAGGGAAAGGCAACTCACTCCAGTAGTCTTGCCTAGAGAATTCCATGAACAGAGAAGCCTGGTGGGTTACAGCCTATGGGGTTGCAAAGAGTCAGTCACAACTGAGCAACAAACACCTTCACTTTTTGTACCCTAGTGCAATTACATATTTCTAAAGAACAGACTTATGTACAAAGTGTTTTGGAGTCATAATATGTTCTCATTTAATATTTGGCTGAATATCACTAAATTGACTCTCAAAAAGACTTCATAAGTTTCACTGACACAAAAGAGATAATGAAAATGAAAAACAGTGGCTTATGTTTCAATTTAGGCTTAGATAGTGAATCTTAACAAAACTGAAATGTATATATGTTTTTTCTATTTTTAAATCACACTTCAATGATTTCTTCTGTAATGTGTATTTTTAAAACTTTCCAGATTTTATAAAATCATATTTTGGTAGACTTTAGAGTAGGAATGACATCTATTAAGATAATATCTTTATCCTTGAAATCCCCCAACTGTCCTAGTACCAGTATCACTTTGCCAATGGACTGTAATGTGAATGTTGTTATTGTGTTTGCTCATTGCATACTTTCTAAAATAATTCAAAGTGGGTACATCTATACAATCAAATAAACAATATAATTACACACCTTTGACCAAAGCATTAAAAAGTACAAAACGCACCTTCAAACCCAGAGGACTTAAAGGAAATACAATGTTGGATTAGATGAACTGCTAAGTGCTTAATTTTAATTGACATTACAATTTAATTTTCATATGAATGTTAAACTAAGTGTCTAAATGGATGGTGAACAAGAACATTAGAGTATTTTTAATATTTAGACAACAAAGATTTTTCTGTACATTATTTTGAATGTTATTTTGGAGAAATCATGGCAATTCCTCAAATAAATTAACTAATTAATTAATATCAATATCTGAAGAAGGGAACAATCTTGTCTTATAAGTTGTATGCATATTCAATACATGATTGCAAGATGAAATCCAAAGAAATGTATTACCAGATTCTAAACTTTATTTGAATTAAAACAGGAAAAAGGTATATTTTAAGATGGGAAGAGATTTTTAACTATTTTTTAATTTAAATCATTTAACATTTCCCATTATAGACATTTTCCATGACAGCCGGAACCTTATTATTCTTGTTCAGTGATGTTTTATCAATGCCTAGCACATAATATGTGTTTAATAAACACCTTGAATAAGTGGAAGGTTGTATGCTCCAACAGTAACAGAGTACAATGGTCTCACCATTTTCTTACTAGTATTACTATTGTTATTAATGCCAGTTAATTTAGCAGATGGGAGATTAACCTAATCATAGTTTTAACTGGAGTACTGGTGAAGTTTCAACAACTTTCTGTATGTTTATATATAAACATATTCCTCATGTCAAATTGTTCATATGTTTTGTCTTTATCTACTAAGGCTGTATTTTATTTATTTTTAATTTTAATTAGATTGATTCTTGTCTGTATTAAACAAATTAGCCACCTATTTTTTGAGCAGTCTGCTGTCCTTTAGTAATTGAGGTATCTCTGTCACTGAAAGTGTTTTTAGTAATCACAAAATTAATACTTTTTACCCAGGACAGATGTCTAACAAATCTGAGTTTAGGAAGAGGAATACTTGAAGGTTAGGTAGATATCAAGCTTCTTTTCTCCAATGCATTCCTAAACAGGACAACTAATTTACTCTTTTATATTCTGTGAATTAATTTTAAGGGCCAACGAAAATATGTAAAGGTGCAATGTAAAACCTATTCTGCAAAGGTGAAAGTTTCTATGAGAATATTTTGATCTATAAGTAAATTGGTGGCTCAGAGGTTAAAGTGTCTGCCTCCAATGCGGGAGATCCAGGTTCGATCCCTGGGTTGGGAAGATCCCCTGGAGAAGGAAATGGCAACCCACTCCAGTATTCTTGCCTGAAGAATCCCATGGACGGAGAAGCCTAGTATGTTACAGTCCACGGGGTTGCAAAGAGTCGGACACGACTGAGTGACTTCACCTTCACCTTAGATAAAAAACACCTTGAGAAAGATGAAATCAAAATGAGGGGAAAATGCATTTTAATTACTTAGATTCTGCTAAATATAATGAGGACTTCACTTGGGAAAGTCAGCCAATATTTTACAGAATGTAGAAATGCAATGAAATTTACACTGCCATGGATATGATTTAAAACTGCTGAGAGCCTTAATATGAAACCAAAGTAGATGCTATTTGGAAAATGGGCTATTTCAGGAAGATCTTTCTGGCACAGTTAGGAACCATTATTTCATATTCCTTCAGGTTTATTTCATTAGTAAAGTGAAATTCATATTGTGTTAACACATGCAAAAAGGTGGGGAACTTAGGAGAGTAAGAAGTAAACAATCCATCTGGGCATAGCCATATTTTCGAAATAATTTCATCCATAGTAGTATGTGCTAAGTCGCTTTAGTTTTATCCAACTCTCTGTGACCCTATGGGGCTTCCCTGGTGGCTCAGAGGTTAAAGTGTCTGCCTGGAATGCGAGAGACCCTGGTTCGATCCCTGGGTCGGGAAGATCCCCTGGAGAAGGAAATGGCAACCCACTCCAGTACTCTTGCCTGGAGAATCCCATGGAGGGAGGAGCTACAGTCCATGGGGTCGCAAAGAGTAGGACATGACTGAGAGACTTCACTTTCACTTGTAACCGTATGGACTGTAGCTGCCAGGCTCCTCTGTTCATGGGATTCTCCAGGCAAGAATACTGGAGTGAGTTGTCATGCCCTTCTCCAGGGTATCTTCCTGCCCCAAGAATTGAACATGTGTCTCTTATGTCTCCTGCTTTGGCAGGCAGGTTCTTTACCACTAGCACCACCTAGGAAGTGCTATCCATAATCATAGTTCCCAATCCTAACTGTATTTATCTTAACTGCATCTTCAAAAACTCTTTAGAAAGAATTTAGTCTAAATAGATCCAATTTTATGAATCCCTCTATTTTTTATCCTTAGGGAAAAATAAAGTATACATTTCAATAAACATTTCCAAATAGAAGAGGGGGGGCAAACTCTATAAAAGTTAGTATCTTCCATTTTTCAGTAGTTTCCATATGTATGTTTAAAATCTAGTGAGAATCTGGTGGTGCAGTGTGACACATTAATGTACTGATAAATGATGCTTATGGTATCAAAATTCTTCCTAAAGGAAAGCTCTGGAGAAGGAAATGGCTGCTACGTCATTTCAGTCGTGTCCGACTCTGTGCGACCCCATAGACAGCAGCCCACCAGGCTCCCTCGTCCTTGGGATTCTCCAGGCAAGAACACCAGAGTGGGTTGCCATTTCCTTCTCAGTGCATGAAAGTGAGAAGTGAAAGTGAAGTCGCTCAGTTGTGTCCAACTCTTAGCGACCCCATGGACTGCAGCCCACCAGGCTCCTCCATCCATGGGATTTTCCAAGCAAGAGTACTGAGAGTGGGGTGCCATTGCCTTCTCTGAGGAAATGGCAACCCACTCCAGTATTCTTGTCTGGAGAATCCCATGGACACAGGAGCCTGGCAGGCTACAGTCCATGAGGTCTCAAAGAGTCAGACACGACTTAGTGACTATAGATCAATGGTAATTTAGCACTGTTTTGCAGAAGGAAAAGCAAGGAAAGGAAGAAGAATTATTATATTGGCAGTTTGGGAGTGAGTGAAGTCGCTCAGTCGTGTCCGACTCTGTGACCCCATGGACTGTAGCCCTCCAGGCTCCTCTGTCCATGGGATTCTCCAGGCAAGAATACTGGAGTGGGTTTCCATTTCCTTCTCCAGGGGATCTTCCTGACCCAGGGATCGAACCCAGGTCTCCCACATTGCAGGCAGATGCTTTAACCTCTGAGCCAAGGAGTGGTTGACTGGGCAGGCATAGGAGGGCCTAGAGGAGATATCCTACATTGAAGGTCAGGAACAGTGGCGGTAAAGAGATACCCCTCATCCAAGGTAAGGTGCAGTGGCTGTGCTTTGCTGGAGAGGCGTGAAGAGATACCCCACACCGAAGTAAGAGAAACCCAAGTAAGATGGTAGGTGTTGCAAGAGGGCATCAGAGGGCAGACACACTGAAACCATACTCACAGAAAACTAGTCAGTCTAATCACACTAGGACCACACCCTTGTCTAACTCAATGAAACCAAGTCACGCTTGCGGGGCAACCCAAGATGGGTGGGTCTTGGTGGAGAGGTCTGACAGAAAGTGGTCCACTGGAGAAGGGAATGGCAAGCCACTTCAGTATTCTTGCCTTGAGAACCTCATGAACACTATGAAAAGGCAAAATGATAGGATACCAAAAGAGAGACTCATTAGGTGCCCAATATGCTACTGGAGATCTGTGGAGAATAACTCCAGACAAAATGAAGGGATAGAGCCAAAGCGAAAACAATACCCAGTTATGGATGTGACTGGTGATAGAAGCAAGATCCGATGCTGTAAAGAGCAATATTGCATAGGAACCTGGAATGTCAGGTCCATGAATCAAGGCAAATTGGAAGTGGTCAAACAAGAGATGGCAAGGGTGAACGTCGACATTCTAGGAATCAGCGAACTAAAATGGGCTGGAATGGGTGAATTTAACTCAGATGACTATTATATCTACTACTGCAGGCAGGAATCCCTCAGAGGAAATGGAGTAGCCATCATGGTCAACAAAAGAGTCCGAAATGCAGTACTTGGATGCAATCTCAAAAATGACAGAATGATCTCTGTTCATTTCCAAGGCAAACCATTCAATATCACAATTATCCAAATCTATGCCCCAACGAGTAACACTGAAGAAGATGAAGCTGAACGGTTTTATGAAGACCTACAAGATGTTTTAGAACTAACACCCGAAAAAGATGTCCTTTTCATTCTAGGGGACTGGAATGCAAAAGTAGGAAGTCAAGAAACACCTGGAGTCACAGGCAAATTTGGCCTTGGAATGTGGAATGACACACGACAAAGACTAATAGAGTTTTACCAAGAAAATGCACTGGTCATAGCGAACACCCTCTTCCAACAACACAAGAGAAGACTCTACACATGGACATCACCAGATGGCCAACACCAAAATCAGATTGATTATATTCTTTGCAGCCAAAGATGGAGAAGCTCTATACAGTCAACAAAGACAAGACCGGGAGGTGACTGTGGCTCAGATCATGAGCTCCTTATTGCCAAATTCAGACTTAAATTGAAGAAAGTGAACAACATCACTAGACCATTCAGATATGACCAAATCAAATCCCTTATGATTATACAATGGAAGTGAGAAATAGATTTAAAGCACTAGATCTGATGGACACAGTGCCTGATGAACTATGGAATGAGGTTCGTGACATTGTACAGGAGACAGGGATCAAGACCATCCCCATGGCAAAGAAATGCAAAAAAGCAAAATGGCTGTCTGAGGAGGCCTTACAAATAGCTGTGAAAAGAAGAGAGGTGAAAAGCAAAGGAGAAAAGGAAAGATATAAGCATCTGAATGCAGAGTTCCAAAGAATAGCAAGAAGAAATAAGAAAGCATTCTTCAGCGATCAATGCAAAGAAATAGAGGAAAAGAACAGAAGGGGAAAGACTAGAGATCTCTTCAAGAAAATTAGAGATACCAAGGGAACATTTCATGCAAAGATGGGCTCGATAAAGGACAGAAATGGTCTGGACCTAACAGAAGCAGAAGATATTAAGAAGAGGTGGCAAGAATACACAGAAGAACTGTACAAAAAAGATCTTCATGACCCAGATAATCATGATGATGTGATGACTAATCTAGAGCCAGACATCTTGGAATGTGAAGTCAAGTGGGCCTTAGAAAGCATCACTACGAACAAAGCTAGTGGAGGTGATGGAATTCCANGGGAAAGACTAGAGATCTCTTCAAGAAAATTAGAGATACCAAGGGAACATTTCATGCAAAGATGGGCTCGATAAAGGACAGAAATGGTCTGGACCTAACAGAAGCAGAAGATATTAAGAAGAGGTGGCAAGAATACACGGAAGAACTGTAAAAAAAGATCTTCATGACCCAGATAATCATGATGATGTGATGACTAATCTAGAGCCAGACATCTTGGAATGTGAAGTCAAGTGGGCCTTAGAAAGCATCACTACGAACAAAGCTAGTGGAGGTGATGGAATTCCCGTTGAGCTGTTTCAAATCCTGAAAGATGATGCTGTGAAAGTGCTGCACTCAATATGCCAGCAAATCTGGAAAACTCAGCAGTGGCCACAGGACTGGAAAAGGTCAGTTTTCATTCCAATTCCAAAGAAAGGCAATGCCAAAGAATGCTCCAACTACCACACAATTGCACTCATCTCACATGCTAGTAAAGTAATGCTCAAAATTCTCCAAGCCAGACTTCAGCAATACATGAACTGTGAACTCCCTGATGTTCAAGCTGGTTTTAGAAAAGACAGAGGAACCAGAGATCAAATTGCCAACATCCGCTGGATTATGTAAAAAGCAAGAGAGTTCCAGAAAAACATCTATTTCTGCTTTATTGACTATGCCAGCGCCTTTGACTGTGTGGATCTGCTTGATGGGTGGGGTCATACTCCCTCCTGGTAGTTGTTTGGCCTGAGGCAACCCAGCCCAGGGATCTAAGGTAGGATTAATGGCAACCTCCAAGAGGAACCTCCAACTAGGACATTCCCAGACAGGTGCTGCCACTCCCTGTCACGGCCCCTGCTGATCCATGCGTCCACAGGAGATGGTTCAACACTAGCAGATAATTTTAGTTCAGTCTCCTGGGGGGTAGCTGCTCCTTTCTTCCGGGTCTTGGTGTGTGCACGATTTTGTTTATGCCCTCCAAGAACGGAGTCTCTGTTTTTCCCAGTCCTGTGGAAGTCCTATAGTCAAATTCCACTGGCCTTCAAGGTGGGGATTCTGTGGGGATTCCCTGTCCCTTTGTTGGATCCCCAGGCTGGGAAGCCTGCTGTGGGGTTCAGAACCTTCACAACTGTGGGAGAACAACTTTGGTATTATTGTTCTCCAGTTTGTGGGTCACCCACCTTGCAGGTATGAGATTTGATTTGATCCCACAGTTGTACCCCTCCTACCATCTCACTGCGGCTTCTTCTTTGTCTTTTTACCTTTTTTTGGGGGTGTGGGGGTGGCTTCACTGATAGCTCAGTTGGTAAAGAATCCCCTACAATGCAGGAGACCCTTGTTCAATTCCTGGGTTGGAAGGCGCCCCTGGAGAAGGAAGGGAACGACTACCCACTCCAGTATCCTATTGTGGAGAATTCTGTGGACTGTATAGTCCATGGGGTCACAAAGAGTCAGACAGGACTGAGCGACTTTCACATCACATCTTTTTTTGGTTTGTTCCACAGTCCTTCTGTTGAATGTTCAACAGCTAATTGTGATTTTGGTGCTCTCACAGGAGGAGATAAGTGCTGTCCTTCTACTCTGCCATCTTGGAAAATGATGATTTAGATAGTGGTACCTTGAATAGGGGGGCTTCTTTGGTGGCTCAGATGGTAAAGCATCTGCCTGCAATGTGGGAGACCCGGGTTCAGTCCCTGGGTTGGGAAGATCCCCTGGGGAAGGAAATGGCAATCTACTCCAGTACTCTTGCCTGGAAAATTCTGTGGACAGAGGAGCCCGGTAGGCTACAGTCCTTGGGGTTGCAGAAAGAGTCGGACACAACAGAGCAACTGGATGATGCAATGGAAGGTCAAAGAGGTGAATGTAAATATAAATTCATGTTCTAGTTTTTAAGTTGGTAATTTAATGGGTATTTTTTTAATTAATTAATTTTTGGCTACACTAGATCTTCATTGCTGTGCATGGGCATTCTCATTGCTTTGAGTAGGGGCTACTCACTAGCTGCAGTGAGTGGGCTTCTCAGTGTGGTGGCTTCTCTTGTGGAGCACAGGTTCTATGGCACACAGACTTCACTAGTTGTGGTACAGAGGCTTAGTTGCCTCTCAGCAAGTGGAAATTTCCCAGACCAGGGATGAAACCCATGCCCCTGCATTGGTAGGTAGATTCTTAATCATTGGACCACCAAGAAAGTCCTGTTGTATTATTTTAAATGAAAGAATTGTTGACTAAAAAAAAAGGTGTACAACTTGAGAGTTATGAGTTAAGTTTTATTTGGGGCAAAAAGACGACTGTAGCCTGGGACACAGCATCTCAGATATGTTAGGTAGGTAGAATAGGGAAAAGGAGTCCAAAATGGCGGTGGTTAAAAGACAAAGAAGGGAAAAGCCCGTGAAAATAGAACAAAAGAAGGTCAGAGGACCAGAGTGAAGACTTCAGGTAGAACAAACAGCACTCCTGGCTAAGCCCAATTTGCATAGGGCAGGCCCAGGTGGAGGGAAAAACATATAAAAGGAGGAGCCAAAGCACTTTCTCTCATTCTTTCTCTCTCTCCCTGTCCCTCCCCCTCTCCCACGCACTCCTCCACTCTCTTCCTTCAAGTCTTTGGGTTGGCATGCCCTCACGCTTCGAGGATGGATTCTCTTGCTATCTTCTAAATAAAATAGAGCTGAAACGCTGATTTGCCTAAGAGCTGTAACACGGTTTGTCCAAGACCTGTGTTGGACATCTCAGGACATCAAGACCTGAGAGCTGTGATGTGCCGAGGGCTTTAATGTCCGTCACTGCAAATCTTTGTTGTGACAAGACAAAGAGCCGAGGAACATACACTCGGGTGACAGATAACTCTGAGAGACTGTTCCAAACTGGCAGTGGGGGAAAGTCGATATATAAGGTTTTGGTGAAGGGGGAGTTCAATACCATGAAGCCCTCAATTTACAAAAGGTTTTTTGTTGATCATGAGGATCTGATGTCACCATGAAGGGATTTAGTGCTTCTCTAGATAGGAGATGCAAGGACTGAGATCATAAAATCTGCTCCTAAAAACATCAGCTATCTAAAGACCTGTCCCCGCAGACTCCCTGCAGCAGAGCGCCTCACTCCACCCTGAACTCCCTCAGGGGGTGCTGAAGGTCAACAGCTACAGCAGCGTGGGGTTCAGTCTCAGCAGAGGCGGATGGCAAATGCCTTATTGTTCAGGCGTTGGTGATGCTTTTGGTGAGTGCCAATTTGTAGTTGACAGAATGAATGAAGGCTCAAGCCTTGAATGAACAATTGGTGAGAATGTGTCAGGAGCCAAGAATAATAGTAAATCTAATTCTCTGCATCTGAGCTTAAAAGTATTTTTTCTTTTTGAATTTATATCTGCTTGATATTGTTGAAGAAAAGGAGGGGGAAGTAATCTTTTAAATTACTTGCTATCAAGTAAAAATGACACTTTAGAAAAATTTCACATTTCTTATGTGGCTTCAAGTAGCCTCTGATTGACTGCCACCCTTTTGCCTGAGCATTTAAATATCTCAAGTATAAAAGAGCCGTGATAGTGGAAAGACACCAAAATATCTTGAGTTTGGATGGGAATTTTGCAAAATAATCTGTTTCTTTTTAAGAAGATTAGTTGCCAACTTTACAAAGGACAGATTTATTTGGAGGAGAGTTGCAGTCAGTAAAACCAACTATGAGTGTATCATCATGATACAGTTTTTCAAGTGAAGATGCCCTGAACTAAATTGCATAGTAATCAGCAGAAATTGACAAGAAAGAGAAGAAAAATCCAAGAGAGTTTTGAAGGATGAAATATTAATTCTTAAAATTAAATAAAATGAGGTGAACAAGAATTCTAAGGTTCTAAGAATTCTCAGGTTTATAGCAGAGGCATTTCTGGGGTATACTGAGACCTAGGGAAGTGAAAGTCACTCAGTAGTCTCTGACTCTTTGCAACTCCATGGGTTATACAGTCCATGGAACTCTCAAGGCCAGAATACTGGAGTAGGTAGCCTTTCCGTTCTCCAAGGTATCTTCCCAAGTCAGGGATCAAACCCAGGTCTCCCACATTGTGGGCGGAATCTTTACCAGTTGAGCCACAAGGGACGCTCTCTCTCTCTCTATATATATATATATAGAGAGAGAGAGAGAGAGAGTGAGAGAGAGAGCGCTAAAGCTTATACAATTCTTGGGGTCTTTTAACAAAGAAAAATATAGAATTACAGTAGTATTCACTTCTTCAAAAGTGAATACTTACTTCCTTATTTAAAAGGAACCAGTGCAAGTGAGGATCTCAAAAGCTTAAGTTTCTTTCATTAATTTCATGGTAAATGTGTTTGAATGTTTTTATTTTTTTTTATTTTGGCTGCACTGAGTCCTTGTTGCTGCATGCAGGCTTTCTCTAGTTGAGGTGAGGGCGCACGACTCGGTTTCACTGGGGTGTGTGGGCTTCTTATCACAGTGGCTTCTCTTGATACAGAGCTTGGGCTCCGGACACACTGCCTCAGTACTTGTGGTACACTGGCTTACTTGCCCCATGGCATATGGGATCTTCCCAGACCATGGCTCAAACCTGAATCCCCTGCACTGGCAACTGGGTTCTTAACCACTGAACCACAAGGGAAGTCCAGTCTCAGAATTTTAATGTTTATTTTGAAAGCGTGACAAAATGTGTCTGGGTAGCCTTTTAAGAGAGGAAAATACAAAAAAATCAGTTTTGACAATAAACTTCCATAATCCTAAGAATTAGAAGGGACCTTTGAAAATGCTTGAATACCTAAACTAATCCACATCCTTTTCTGATATGTGAGTCTGGGCCGTCTTAATAGAAGACTAAAATATGAGGTGACTTTTCTTTTTACGAATACACATTGTCACACTTACTCAGTATTCCTATAATAGACTGTTGGCCAATAATTCACTCGCACTCACTACTTAGACTCATAACCACCTTAGTAATTCACTTTGCTGCCAAAAAGTCATGGGTTTTATTCACAGAGAAACATAAATACCATAAACAATCCTATTAATGTTCATAGCTTCATTTATATTTGTCAAAGAGATGAAATACATATTCTACACACAAAAGCATTCCACCAAAGCACAGGGAAATTTTAACTTTCCATTCTTGTGGTATAGGTCATTCATCCTTTCCCAGACGGAGGGAAATTGTTCTATACGGGACAAAGTAAAACTTTTTCATTCATTTCAATATGATTCTCATACATTTTTCTGTCTCAGGGTTCTCTCTTGAATCTCATGCAAATAATTCATTCCATAATGTTTTCAACATAGAGGCCAGTTGGCTATTTCACATAAAACTTCCTAAATGAATGTACCATAGTGATTTTACTTTTATCTAGGTCTGATCTTCAACTTTGAAAGTTCAGAAACTTCATTATATGGATTTGGATGAAGTTGATCAGATTTCCATGAAACTAGGTTGAAAGAAAGTGACTTTATCCCTGACATTTAGGCTAATGTCACATTGTAGGGACTTCCCTGGTGGTCCAGTAGCAAAGACTCCAGGCTCCCAACACAGGGGGCCCAGATTCAATCCCTGGTCAGGGAACTGTATCCCATATGTTGCAACTAAGAGTTCAAATGCTACAACTAAAAGATCCTGCATGCTGCAACAAGATCAAAGATCCAGTGTGCTGCAGCTGAGACCTGTCACAGCATTAGTAAATAAATAAATACATTTTTTCAAAAATACTACATTGAATGTTTTCAGTAACTTTTCATTAATGATAAAGTAAGAGGCAATAAAATGAAAGTTTGTTAGAATTATTTCCAGATAATTTAGTACAGGTATACCATAAGACTTATAAAAAACTAGAGAAATAAGTAAGACTTTGAATTGCAGGTGAAACATAGTCCAAATTTTTATTCAGAAGATAGCAGAACCTTTGAAGATTTTAGAGCAAAAAAAAAAAAGTGATATGATCAAACTGGTGCCTTAGGAAAAAGAATTTGGCAACACAATTCAGAATGGAAGGCAGATTACTTTGAAGACCATACTGACATCTAGACAAACAAAAAAGAGCCAGAACTAGGGTGTCAGTGAAAAGAATGATGACTACTAGAAACCAGGAAGGTTATTCATGGGACTAACTTAGCATGGCTTAGGGAATAGAGAAAGGAGAAATGGCAAAAATTATTTTGGTGTTTCTAGTGTGGTGGATGGGAAAATATATCCATAAAAATTTTGTTTTATAAACTCAGCTTGGTCTTGTATGCTCTTTGCAATCTTTTTAATCTCATTTGCTACACCCTTATTCCATTCCCTTTGTAGAATCTTTATCATATCTTTCATCACATTGTAGCTCATCTAATTTTTATTCAATAAGTTCACCTATTACTTCTCAGAAACTTAAAGGAGTTTGTGGTGGATTTCATCTCTTCTCTGTGTTTCATTTGGGATGTTTTCTAGTGCATTAAATTCACTAATCAGTCTTCTGTAATACCTGATACACTGTCACTTTTGGCTTCCCTGATGGCTCAGAGGTTAAAGCATCTGCCCGCAATGCAGGAGACCTGGGTTCGATCCCTGGGTCGGGAAGATCGCACTTTTAATACTGTGTGTTTCATTTCTATGAGTTTGATTTGTGATCTTTTTTCTATATCTTCCATGTCTCTGTTTAGCATATTCAGGCTTTCCTAGCTTCCTGCAATTCAGATATAACACTGTTTTATATGTTTTAACTACCTCCCTAGATCCAAGAATCTCAACTAATGCCAAATAGGATAAGTTAAAGAAAAAGGCACATCAAGGCACATTACAGTTGCATTGCTGAAAAGCACTGATAAAAGAGAAATTTGAAAAGCAATAAGAGGAAAAAAAATACACATATTATACACAAAGAAACAAAAATAAAATGACAGCAACTTTCTCATTAGAACCTAAGCAAGTCAGGTGATAGAATATTTTTAATATACTGAAAATAACTGATTCTTTCTGTAACAAAAATATTCTTCAAAATTGAGGTAAGATAAAGATATTTTCAGACAAATCTGAGATAAGTGGGCACTAACATATTGTACTACAGTAGAAGAAATATTGCTCCAGGCTGAAGGAAAATGAGATGATTAAAAGCTGGATTTATACAAAGGAATGAAGGTACCAGAAATAATAAACCCAGTAAATATACTGATTTTCATAAATAAAGCAGTGACAGATTTTCTCTTCTTGGGCTCCAAAATCACTGCAGATGGTGACTGCAGCCATGAAATTACAAGGTACTTGCTCCACTACAAAAAAGCTAGTGGATGTGATGGAATTCCAGTTGAGCTATTTAAAATCCTAAAACATGGTGCTGTGAAAGTACTGCACTGAATATGCCCAGCAAATTTGGAAAACTCAGCAGTGGCCACAGGACTGGAAAAGGTCAGTTTTCATTCCAGTTTCAAAGAAAAGCAATGTCAGAGAATGCTCAAACTACTGCACAATTGCACTCATTTCACATGCTAGCAAAGTAATGCTCCAAATTCTCCAAGCCAGGCTTCAACAGTATGTGAACTGTGAACTTTCAGATGTTCAAGCTAGATTTAGAAGAGGCAGAGGATCAAATTGCCAACATCTGCTGGATCATCAAAAAAGCAATAGAGTTCCAGAAAAACATATACTTTTGCTTTATTGACTATGCAGAAGCCTTTGACTGTGAGGATCACAACAAACTGGAAAATCCTTCAAGAGATGGGAATACCAGACCACCTGAACTGCACCCGAGAAATCTGTATGCGGGTCAGGAAGCAACAGTTAGAACTGGACATGGAACAACAGACTGGTTCCAAATAGGAAAAGGAGTACGTCAAGGCTGTATATTGTCACCCTGCTTATTTAACTTATATGCAGAGTACATCATGAGAAATGCCAGGAATCAAGACTGCTGGGAGAAATATCAGTAACCTCAGATATGCAGATGACACCACCCTTATGGCATCATAAGTGAAGAGGAACTAAAAAACCTCTTGGTGAAAGTGAAAGAGGAGAGTGAAAAAGTTGGCTTAAAACTCAACATTCATAAAACTAAGATCATGACATCTGGTCCCATCATTTCATGGCAAATAAATAGGGAAACAATGGAAATAGGGACAGACTTCATTTTGGGGGCTCCAAGTCACTGCAGATGGTGACTGCAGCCATGAAATTAAAAGACGCTTGCTCCTTGAAAGAAAAGTTATGACCAGCCCAGACAGAATATTAAAAGGCAGAGACATTACTTTGCCAACAAAGGTCTGTCTAGTAAAAGCTATGGTTTTTCCAGTATATGGATGTGAGAGTTGGACTATAAAGAAAACTGAGTGCTGAAGAATTGATGCTTTTGAGCTGTGGTGTTGGAGGAGACTCTTGAGAGTCCTTTCGAGTGCAAAGAGATCCAACCCTCCATCCTAGAGGAAATCAGTTCTGAATATTCAATGAAAGGACTGATACTGAAGCTGAAACTGCAGTACTTTTGCCACCTGATGTGAAGACCTGACTCGTTTGAAAAGACCCTCATGCTGGGAAAGACTGACGGTGGAAGGAGAAGACAATGACAGAGGATGAGATGGTTGGATGGCATCACCAACTCTGGCCATGAGATTGAGTAAAACTCTGGGAGTTGATGATGGATAGAGAAGCATGGCATGCTGCAGTCCCTGGGGTCATAAAGAGTCGGACACAAATGAGCGACTGAACTGAACTGCTTCTTGGAAGGAAAGGTGTGACACACCTAGGCAGTGTATTAAAAAGCAGAGATATCATTTGCTGACAGAGGTCTGCATAGTGAAAGCTAGGGTCTTTCCAGTAGTCATGTATAAATATGAGAGTTGGACCATAAAGAAGGCTGAGCACCAAAGAACTGATGCTTTCAAACTGTAGTGCTGGAGAAGACTCTTGAGAGTCCCTTGGAAGTTAAGGAGAACAAACCATTCAATCCTTAAGAAAATCAACCCTGAATATTCATTGGAAGGACTGATGCTGAAGCTCCAATACTTTGGCCACCTTATGCAAAGAGCTGACTCATTGGAAAAGACCTTGATGCTGAGAAAGACTGAAGGCAAAAGAAGACAGTGACAGAGGATGAGATGGTTGGATAGCATCACTGACTCACTGGACATGAACTTTGCAAACTCTGGGTGATAGTGAGGGACAGGAAGGCCTGGTGTGCTGTAGTCCATGGGGTCACAAACAGTGGTACATGACTTAGCCACTGAACAACAATAGTAACCTGAAGTTAATAACTTGTATAAAAGTGAAATGTATGACAAGAACAGCAACAAAGGATGTATGGAGAAATGTAAGTATACCCTTGTATGATTTTAACATTTTATCATATAGTATAATAGTATTGGGGCTTCCCTTGTAGTTCAGTTGGTAAAGAATCTGCCTGCAATGCAGGAGACCCGGGTTTGATTCCTGGGTCAGGAAGATCCCCTGGAGAAGGAAATGGCAATCCACTCCAGTATTCTTGCCTGGACAATCCCATGGACAGAGGAGCCTGGTGGGATACAGTCCATGGGGTCGCAAGAGTCGGACATGACTTAGCTACTAAACCACCACTACCACCATAATAGTATCTGAAGATAGAGTATGAGTTAAAGATGCAGTTGTAAACTCCAGATCAACCACCAGAAAACTAATACAAAAATACAGCTAATAGGCCAGAATGGAAATTAAATAGAATTTTAAAATTAATTAAAAAAAAGGAAAAGACAGAAAAAGGAGACAATGAACACATCAGAAAAATACAAAATAGTAAAATGTTAGATTTAAACCTTCCCATTGGAAAATTACACTAAATATAAATGGTCTAAACATCAAAATGGAAAGGCAGAGATTTTCATACTGGCTTAAAAAAGAACCAATGAAATATATTAAATATATATATGGAAGAATAATATATTCTTAAATTCATGTTAAAAAATATACAAGCATTACTCTTAAGAAAGGTGAACTGTCTTAATATGAGACAAAGTGAACTTTAGGACAAATATATTACCAGGGGTAAAGAAGACATTTCATAATAACAGATCATTTCAACATAAAGACATAACAGTCTTCGATGTTTATGCACTTGCCAGAGCTTCAAAATACATGAAATAAAAGCTGATGGTCTAGAAAAGAAAAATATATAAGTCTACAGTTATAGTTTGCTACAAGTAGATAGAAAATCAATAAGACTATAAAAGACTTGAAAGCATTATTAGCAAAATAGGTTTGAGATCTAAAATCAAAAAACATGAAAACATACAGACCTCAGAAGAAACTGAGATGAATTTGTTTTGAACTAGAGAGGAGAAATCTGTTCTTAATACTATTAAGCCAAATCAGAAGAAATGATAGTTAACAGAGTGATGCATTTAAGTACTTAAGGATTTGAAAAAATTGTTTGTGCTACAGACATAGCAAAAGACAAATGAAAACTAAAAATAATTGCTGCTGTACCACAGACAAAGGTTTGATTTAAATAAAAAACAGAAAATGAGAGCCAAACCATGACAGGAAAATGGACAAAAATCACAATACACAGTTCATAAAAAAAGATAATGTCTTTTAAACAAATGAAAGGATAATCATGCTTACTCACAATAAGAGAAAGTGTAAAACAATATTGAACACCATTTCTCAAATCTCATCCATCAGAAATCTAAGAATTTGGCAACACACTCTATTAGCATGGCTGTGAATTATCAAATACTGTCATATATTGCTAATGGCAATGCAAAATTGTACAACAGCATTGAAAGGAATTTGGCATTATGTAATAAAATTATTCAAATCAACTTTTAGGGAACCATTTTGAGTAACAATGTGAGAAGGAAAGAAAAAAAATCACAATTATTACCTAGAATATCTACTTTTATGATACTAGCCCTCTTACATATTCAGATTGTCATTTCTTCCTATTCAAGAACTGATAACACAATTTTTTCTCCCCTAGGCTTTTCTTAGAGCAATTATGTAAAATTCTGGAGTCTATCAACATCCTTCTTTCTACTATGGCATTCTTACAACTAGTCTGGAAAAGGAATACCTGCCCAAGTTTGCTGCTGCATCCCCAGAGGGTCGTTTTTGAAAGATATTTTACTTTTCAAAAGACTTTCACCTTTATTGAGGTATCATTGACAAATGAAATCATAAGTTATTTAAAGTGTACATTGTAGTGATTTGATATATATGCACATTTTGAATGATTCCCTCCGTCTAGATAGTTAACATATCCATCACCTCACATAGTTTTTGTGTGCATGTGTGTGTTGAGAACATTTAAATTCTACTTTCAAAGCAAATTTTGGTTATGCAATACAGCATCAAGTTAAAAAGGCCCAAAATGGAGTCATTTTTCCCCAAGGCAGCAATCCAAGACTTTTAAGTATAAACGAGAACAAAGATTGTGGCTCACCACCCCATTTATGAAAGAGTTAAGTTGCAACTCACTGATGTTGCCCGCCATCTGTACACTCTTTGAAGGGATTCAGAATGGTAAGGGAAACAGCATAAAATATTTTCTGCTTTGGGCCTGTAGATAATAAGATCCATATTTAAGGAAGAATTTTAATGACCCTCAATTCTTGAAACTTCCCATACACAGAAAAGCATCAAAATTATTAACTTGAGATATCTGTTCTTTGTAATTAGCAGCCATCTTTTACCTGTAATATGTTTGTCAACATGTATTTATTTCCCAGCCCCCCCCCCCCATATCATATATAAAATGGCTCCTCCCCTATGTCTTTGGAGTAGTCCATGCAGAATTAGTGAGAGGCTATCTCCTGGGCAATAGTTCTCTGTAAAGTCCCTGAATAAAAGTCAACTCACAACTTTTAGTTAGTGTTTTTCTTTAATTGAAACAGGCATACCTATCTCATTTTGTTGCACTTTATGTTATTGTGCTTTGATTTTGACAATTGGTTTGTGGAAACCTTGTGTCCCCAGTGGCTCAGATGGTGAAGAACCTGCCTGCATACAGAAGACCCAGTTTTGATCCCTGGGTAAGGAAGATTGCCTGGAAAAGGGAATGGCTACCCACTCCAGTATTCTTGCCTGAAGAATTCCGTGGACAGAGGAGTCCATGGGGTTGCAAAGAGTTGGACATGATTGAATGAATAACACAGATACATTTTTTTTAGACATAATGTTATTGCATGCTTAACAGACTATGTGCTTAGTCGCTCAGTCGTGTCTGACTCTTTGTGACTCCATAGACTGTAGCCACCAGGCTCCTCTGTTCATAGGGATTCTCCAGGTAAGAATACTGGAGTGGGTTGCCATGACTTCCTCCAGGGGATCTTCCCAACTCTGGAATTGAACCCAGGTCTCTCTCATTACAGGCAGATTCTTTACCATCTGAGCCACTATGGTATAGCATAAGCCTAACTTTTATGTACATTGGATAAACAAAAGTTTCATGTGACTCACTTTATTGCAATATTTTGCTTTATTGTGGTGGTCTGGAACTGAGCACACAATATCTCTGAATTATGTCTGTAATTGCAGTTTTAGCATTCCACAGAAATGTGACCTTTAAAACAGTTGGTCTGATATTACAGGATAAAGACTCCTGCTGTTTCCTCTCCCACCCACCCAAAAAGGTGGCCTGGATGGAGCAATCTTTTCTGTTCTTTTGCTAATACCTTCTTGCCCCACTCTCCTGCTGCCTATAACCCTCCAAGGCTGCCTGCTGCCTTGTAACCCTCCATTTCATACAACTCCTGAAAGCATTCTTTTAGTTGCTAGATGGCTTCTTTTTTCTCTTCTTTTCTTGCACTGTATCCTTCAGAATAACCTCGCCCCACTGGGGAGAGATGATGTTCAAGAGGCAGCCAGAGCCAGGTCTGTGCTGGTGTTCGTCGTATCTGATGCTCTGTGACCCTGTGGACTGTAGCCTGCCAGACTCTGTCCATGGAATTTTCCAGGCAAGAATACTGTAATGGGTTCCATTTCCTTCTCCAGGGCACCTTCGCAATCCAGGGATCAAGCCTGCATCTCTCACGACTCCTGCTTGGCAGGCAGATTCTTTACCACTGCACCACCTGGGAAGCCCATTAGTTGCTAGATGGGATCCTATCCAATTCATGAATTGCCTTATATTAAATAAAACCAATTAGATTTTAAAATTTACTTGAAGTTTTTTTTTAAACCAGTTACCAGCTATAGTCACCATGTTTTACGTTTGATCCTCAGACTTTATTAATCTTATAGCTAAAAGTTTGTATACTTCTACTAACCTCTTTCTATTTTCCCCACCCTCAGACCCTGGCAACAACTTTTCTTTACTCAGCTTCTCTGTGTTTGTCTTTTTTTTAAAAAAAGATTCCACATATAAGTGATACATGAGACATAGAGGGAGCAGATGGTGTTGGAAAACACAGTCACATCTAACTCTTTGTGACTGTGTGGACTGTAGCCTGCCAGGCTCCTCTGTCCATGGGATTTCCCAGGCAAGAATACTGCAGTGGGTAGCCATTTCCTTCTCCAGAGGATCTTCCCAACCCAGAGATAAGTGATAACAATACAGTATTTGTCTTTTTCTGTCTGATAGATTTCACTTAGCACAATGTCCTCAAAGTCTACCCATATTGTCATGAATAAAATGATTTCCTTCTTTCTCACAACTGAGTAATAGTTCACTGTGTAGTCATGTATGGATGTGAGAGATACACCACATAGAAAGCTGAGCGCCAAAGAATTGATGCTTTTGAACTGTGATGTTGGAGAAGACTCTTGAGAGTCCCTTGGACTGCAAGGAGATCAAACCAGTCAGTCCTTAAAGGAAATCAGTCCTGAATCTTCATTGGAAGGACTGATGCTGAAGCTTCAATATTTTGGCCACCTGATGCGAAGAACTGACTCAATGGAAAAGACCCTGATGTGGGAAAGATTGAGGGCAGGAGGAGAAGGTGACGACAGAAGATGAGATGGTTGGGTGGCATCACTGACTTGATGTATGTGAGTTTGAGCAAGCTCCGAGAGTTGGTGATGGACAGGGAAGCTTGATGTGCTGCAGTGCGTAGAGTTGGACAGGATTGAGTGACTGAACTGAACTCGTGTGTGTGTGTGTGTGTGTGCCATGTCATTTTAAAACTTATTTATTTAGGCTGTGCTGGGTCTTCCTTGCTGCCTGAGGGCTTGCTCTAGTTGGGGCAAGTCGGTGCTACTCTGTAAGTTGCTGTACATGGGCTTCTCCCTGCAGTGGCTTCTCGCTGTGGAGCATGAGCTTTAAGTGCACAGGCTTCTGTAGTTGCAGTCCGCAGGCTCTAAAGCTTGGGCTCAATAGTTGTGGCACACAGACTTAGTTGCTGTGTTTGGAATCTTCCCATACCAAGGATCGAACCCATGTCCCTTGCATTGGCAGGCAGATTCTTACCACTGGACTACCAGTAAAGTCCATGCTACATATTCTGTATCCATTCTTTATTCATTCATCTATTTATGGACACTTAGGGTGTTTCCATATTTTGACTATTGTGAATAATGCCGGAATGACATATAAGTCAACAGGTGTATCTTTGATATCCTATTTTAATTTCATTTGAATATATATCGAGAAGTAGGATGGGTAGGTCATATGGTAGTTCTTGTTTTATTGTTTGAGCAACCTCCGTATTACTGGCTGCACAAATTTGCAGTCCCACCCACAGTGCACAAATGTTCTCATTTCTCTGCATCCTCACCACCCCTTGCTGGTTTGATAACCATTTTACCAAGTGTAAGGTGATATTTCATTGTGGTTTCGATTTGCATTTCCCTGATGATTACTGATACTGAACACCTTTTTATATACTTGCCTTTTTTGTTTCTTTAGAAAATTATCTATTCAGTTCTTCTATATACTTTAAAATTGGATTGTTTGATAGTTTTTTGTTGAATTGTGTATTCTTTATATATTTTGGTATTCAGTTCAGTTCAGTCGCTCAGTCGTGTCCGACTCTTTGCGACCCCATGACTCGCAGCATGCCAGGCCTCCCTGTCCAACACCAACTCCCGGAGTTCACTCAGATTCATGTCCATCCAGTCAGTGACGCCATCCAGCCATCTTATCCTCGGTCGTCCCCTTCTCCTCCTGCCCCCAATCCCTCCCAGCATCAGGGTCTTTTCCAGTGAGTCAACTCTTCACATGAGGTGGCCACAGTACTGGAGTTTCAGCTTTAGCATCATTCCTTCCAAAGAAATCCCAGGGCTGATCTCCTTCAGAATGGACTGGTTGGATCTCTTTGCAGTCCAAGGGACTCTCAAGAGTCTTTTCCAACACCACAGTTCAAAAGCATCAATTCTTTGGCACTCAGCCTTCTTCACAGTCCAACTCTCATATCCATACATGACTGCTAGAAAAACCATAGCCTTGACTAGACGGACCTTAGTCGGCAAAGTAATGTCTCTGCTTTTGAATATGCTATCTAGGTTGGTCATAACTTTTCTTCCAAGGAGTAAGCGTCTTTTAATTTCATGGCTGCAGTCACCATCTGCAGTGATTTTGGAGCCCCCCAAAATGAAGTCTGACACTGTTTCCACTGTTTCCCCATCTATTTCCCATGAAGTGATGGGACTGGATGCCATGATCTTCATTTTCTGAATGTTGAGCTTTAAGCCAACTTTTTCCTTCTCCTCTTTCACTTTCATCAAGAGGCATTTTAGTTCCTCTTCACTTTCTGCCATAAGGGTGGTGTCATCTGCATATCTGAGGTTATTGATATTCTCCCAGCAATCTTGATTCCAGCTTGTGTTTCTTCCAGTCCAGCATTTCTCATGATGTACTCTGCATATAAGTTAAATATTAATGAATCCCTTATCAAATGTATGATTTGCAAATATCTTCTCACATTTCATAAGTAGGCATTTCATACTGCTTGTTTCCTTTGCAGTACAGAAAGTTTTTGTTAGATGTAGTCTCATTTGTTTATTTTTGCTTTTGTTATTCTGCTTTTGGTGACAAATCCAAAAAATTATCACCAAGACTGATGTCAGAGTGCTTACTCCCTATGCTTTTTGCTAGGAACTTTATGATTTCTGGTCTTACACTCTAGTCTTTAATCCATTCTGAATTGATTTTGATGTATAATGTTAGATAGGGGTCCAATTTCATTCTTGTCCAATTTCATTCATTCATTTCATTCTTGTCCAGCTTTCCCAACACCATTTATTGAAGAGACTATTTTTCCCTATTGTATATTCTTGGCTTCTTTGTTATAAATTAACCAAGTATGCATGAATTTATTTCTGGGCTCTATTCTGTCCCTTTGAGCTATGTGTCTGTTTTTATAACAAAACCATACTGTTTAGATTACTATACTTTTGTAATATAGTTTAAAATCAGAATATGTAATACAGCTTTATTCTTTTTCAAGTTTGCTTTGGCTGTTTGGGGTCTTTTGTGATTAGATATGAATTTTAGAATTGTTCATTCTATTTCTACAAAAAATGTCATTGGAATTCTGTAGGGATTGCACTGAATTTGAGATTTCTTTATGTAGTATGAAGAACATTTTAAAAATATTAATTCTCCCAATCTGTAAGCACAGAATAACTTTCCATTTATTTCTTTCATCAATATTTTATAGTTTTTGGTATACAGACTTTTTTTTTTCCTTTGGTTAAATTTATTCCTGGATATTTTATTTCTTTTGATGAAACTAAGTGGTGGTGTTTTGTTATTTTCTGTTTTGTATAGCTCATTGTCAATGTTTTTAATACAATGAATGCTTACATATTGAGTTTGTATCCTGCAACTTTGATGAATTCATTTATTAATTCTAACAATTTTTTGTTAGAGTCCTTGAGGGTTTCTATATATAATATGTCATCTGTAAGTAAAGACAGTTTTACTTATTCCTTTCCAATTTGAATGCCTTTTCTTTCTTTTTCTTGCCTGATTGCTCTGGCTGGGACTTCCAGTAGTATGTTGAGTTAAAGTAACAAGAGTAGGCATCCTTTGCTTGTTCTAATCTTAAAGTAAAACTTTTCAGCTTTTTGCCATCAAGTATGATGTTAGCTGAAAGTTTATCTTAGTGACCTTTACTTTGTTGAAGTACATTCCTTCCATACCGATTTTGTTCAAAGTTTTTTTATCATGAAAGGATGTTGAATTTTGTAAATGCTTTTTCTACATGATCATATAATGTTTATCCTTCATTTTCTTAATGAAGTATATCAAATTGATTGATTTGCAGATTATGAGTCATCCTTACATCCCTGGAATAAATCTCATTTCATTATGGTATATGGTCCTGTTAGTATATTGTTAAATTTGATTTGCCAATATTTTGTTGAAGCTTTTTGCATCAATGTTTATCAGGGATATTGATCTGTAATTTTCTTGTAGCATCTTTGTCTGATTTTGGTATCGGGGTAATGTTAGCCTCATTAAATGAATTTGGAAGTGTTCCCTCTTTTTCTATTTTTTGGAAAGGTTTGAGAAGGACTGGTATTAATTCTTCTTTAAGTGTTTGGTAGAATTCATCAGTAAGGCCATCTGGTCTAATGTAGGAAATGCAGTGTTTCCTTATTGACTTTCTGTCTGGATTACCTATCCATTGTTGAAAAGGATTATTTTACTATTATTATGTTGTTATTTCTTTCAGGTCTGATAGTATTTGCTTTATATATTTAGGTGCTCCTCCTATTTTGGATGCATAAATATTTACAAATGTTATATCCTGTTTCCGATTGACCCCTTTATCACTATATAATGACCTTCCTTTTTTCTTCTTACGCGTCTCTGCCTTAAAGTCTGTTTTATCTGACTGAAATAGAGCTTTGTGCTTGTGCTCAGTCGCTCAGTCGTGCCCGACTCTGTGACCTCATGGATTGTAGCCTGCTGGGCTCTGTCCATGAGGATTTTTCAGGCAAGAATACTGGAGTGGGTTGCCGTTTCCTTCTCCAGGGGAAGTATAGCTTACTCCTGCTTTCTTTTGGTTTCCAGTTGCAAAGAATACATTTTCCCATCTCTTCACTTTTAGTCTTTTCCTTAGAGCTTCAGTGAATCTCTTATAGGCAGCATATAGTTGGGTCTTGTTTTTTTAATCCATTCAGACACTCTGTGTCTTTAGAGGGTAGCAGACGGGATCTTAGTTCCCCAACCAGCAATGAAACCTGTGGCCCCTGCAGTGGAAGCATTGAGTCTTAACCATTGGACTGCCAGGGGAGTCCCAAGACATTCTATATCTTTTCATTAGATAATTTAGTCTTTTATATTTAAAGTAATTATTGGTTTAGGTATGGACTTACTGTTGGCATTTTGTTAATTGTTTTCTGGCTGTTTGTAATTTCTTTCTTCCTTTCTTCTTCTTTTCTTGCTCTCTTCCTTTTGATTTGATGATTTTCCATAGTCCTATGCTTATTGGTACCACTGGTATCTTTTGTATACCTGCTATAGGGTTTGCCTTAGGTTGCCTGGAAAATCCCATGGACAGAGGAGCCTGGTGGGCTACAGTCCATGGAGTCGCAAGAGTCAGACATTACTTAGTGACTAAACCACCACCACCACCACCACCATGATACATAAAACAGATATTTTACTTCTCTTTTCCATTCAAATCATTTTCTTGTGAAATGCCACAACCGTTTTGGAATTTCTCTTCTTCAATTATTAACTAGTATACTTCCACAACATTCTTATTTTCATCTGTGGTTTTGCTTGTAATCTGAGCAATTCTCCACTATTACTTTCCAAGACTTCATAAAAGTCCTACATCTTTTGCAAGAAATTTGCAATTTCATTTTGCAAACAGTTTGGAGTGAATTTTCAAACAGGCTAATAGAAACATAAAGATGTTACATAAGGAAGGATATCTAATGATTAATTTTATAAGTGATTGGTAAATATATAGCAAGGCAACTTTTACTCAATCTCTCAACTGTGGGGACTTTTAATAAAGCCTTAACTAATAAAGACCCCCTGCAGGCATGTAATAGGGTTGTGGTAAGTTTTATATGAGATAATAACCATGAATGCTTAACATTTGTTCCTGGTACAAATAGAGTTATTGCTTCTTTGTGTTGCCAGTATATAGCATAGTATCACATCATATGGTATTACAATTGCTGAATTGTTTCTGTGGGTATATTTCCTAATAGCCTATGACTCCTAGAAAGTAGAAATGATTTCTAATTCACTTTTATACTCCTAATACCCAGTAAGTTCCCCATAGCTGTTAAATATTCGAATCATGGTGAATGAGTAAGTGAAGGAATGAATGAATGAATGTCTCCTTCATCTTTTTCTTATTACAGTAATCTCAGAGTATCTACTGAGCTTTCCTCAAAAGTAATTTCCCCTAAGCCCTGAAAATGTTTTGTTCTGTGCTTTTAATTAAAAAAAAATTTTTTATGAGGCAGATACTTCTGTAGTAATATGGAATAGACTCTAAGATACAGTGATAAATACAAAATGTAGAACAGTTTGTAGCATTTTTTTTTTAAATTGGAGAGAGAACTCACACAAATATTTTTTGTCTGTGTGTTTGATATCTGCATAAACAGTCTTAAGGATATGTAAGAAACCATTAAGAGTGACTGCCTTTGGATAGTAACATTAGGAATACACATAAGATTTATTTTTTATTGTATACTTTTTATTACTTATTTTTTTACTTTGTGAATATATAAACATATGTGCATGTTGTTTTTTTATATATATGTATATATAAAACTTGATGAATTTTTTACCATTTCTAAAACCAAAATAAATGGAAAGCAGGATGACTGTAATGATGTGGGATTATTACTAAATTACTAAATTAATGTTAGAAAGTATTTAATATGAGTTTGTTACATGTATATGTAGAAGCATGTAAGGGTTTAAAAAATATTTTTTCTAGGTCTTCATCTGCCTGAAGCTTTACATATTGTACATTTCAAGTTCGCCTAAGGGTTCAGTTCAGTTCAGTCGCTCAGTCGTGTCCGACTCTTTGTGACCCATGAACCACAGCATGCCAGGCCTCCCTGTCCATCACCAACTCCTGGAGTTCATGTCCATCGCGTCGGTGATGCCATCCAGCCATCTCACCTCGGTCGTCCTCTTCTCTTCCTGCCCCCAATCCCTCCCAGCATCAGAGTCTTTCCCAATGAGTCAGCTCTATGCATGAGGTGGCCAAAGTATTGAAGTTTCAGCCTCAGCATCAGTCCTTCCAAATGGTTACAGACATATAAAAATTGGATAGGATTTAATAGTTGTATTTTTTATTTTTTAAAAATATTTCCACTTATTCATCATATAATTTGGGTTTTGAAAGAAACTTAGACCTCTGGCCTTTCTTTGGGATGGAAATGAAAACTGACCTGTTTTCCAGTCCTGTGGCCACTGCTGAGTTTTCCAGATTTGCTGACATATTGAGTGTAGCACTTTTACAGCATCATCTTTCAAGATTTGAAATAGCTCAACTGGAATTCCATCACCTTCACTAGCTTTGTTTGTAGTGATGCTTCCTAAGGCCCACTTGACTTCACGTTCCAAGATGTCTGGCTCTAGGTAAGTGATCACACCATCGTGATTATCTGGATCGTGAAAATCTTTTTTGTACAATTCTTCTGTGTATTCTTGCCACCTCTTCTTAATATCTTCTCCTTCTGTTAGGTCCATACCATTTCTGTCCTTTATCAAGCCCATCTTTGTGTGAAATGTTCTCTTGGTATCTCTAATTTTCTTGAAGAGATCTCTAGTCTTTCCCATTCTGTTCTTTTCCTCTATTTCTCTGTGTTGATCTCTGAGGAAGGTTTTCTTATCTCTCCTTGCTATTCTTTGGAACTCTGCTTTCAGATGCTTATATCTTTCCTTTTGTCCTCTGCTTTTTGCTTCTCTTCACAGCTATTTGTAAGGCCTCCCCAGATAGCCATTTTGCTTTTTTGCATTTCTTTTCCATGGGGATGGTCTTGATCCCTGTCTCCTGTACAGTGTCACGAACCTCTGTCCATAGTTCATCAGGCACTCTATCAGATCTAGTCCCTTAAATCTATTTCTCACTTCCACTGTATAATCATAAGGAATTTTATTTAGATCATACCTGAATGGTCTAGTGATTTTCCCGACTTCTTCAATTTAAATCTGAATTTGGCAATAAGGAGTTCATGATCTGAGCCATAGTCAGCTCCTGGTCTTGTTTTTGGTGACTGTACAGAGCTTCTCCATCTTTGGCTGCAAAGAATATAATCAATCTGATTTTGGTGTTGACTGAGAGTGCAAAAGCTGGCTTAAAGCTCAACATTCAGAAAACTAAGATCATGGCATCCAGTCCCATCACTTCATGGCAGATAGATGGGGAAACAGTGGAAACAGTGTCAGACTTTATTTTGGGGGGCTCCAAAATCACTGCAGATGGTGATTGCAGCCGTGCAATTAAAAGACGCTTACTCCTTGGAAGGAAAGTTACGACCAGCCTAGGCAGCATGTTAAAAACCAGAGACATTACTTTGCCAACAAAAGTCTGTCTAATCAAGGCTATGGTTTTTCCAGTGGTCATGTATGGATGTGAGAGTTGGAGTGTGAAGAAAGCTGAGCACCAAAGAATTGATGCTTTTGAACTGTGGTGTTGGAGAAGACTCTTGAGAGTCCCTTGGACTGCAAGGAGATCCAACCAGTCCATTCGAAAGGAGATCAGTCTTGGGTGTTCATTGGAAGGACTGATGCTGAAGCTGAAACTCCAATACTTTGGCCACCTCATGTGAAGAGATGACTCATTGGAAAAGACGCTGATGCTGGGAGGGATTGGGGGCAGGAGGAGAAGTAGATGACAGAGGATGAGATGGCTGGATGGCACCACTAACTTGATGGACATGAGTTTGAGTGAACTTCAGGAGTTGGTGATGGACTGGGAGGCCTGGCGTGCTGTGATTCGTGGGGTAGCAAAGAGTCGGACACGACTGAGTGACTGAACTGAACTAGACCTCTGGCCACACAAAGTTTTGTTTATGTGGCTTTTTTTCCATCATGGATTTTACAGTATTCTTGCATATATAACGTTAAAAAACTATGTTAAAATATTCAAAATAAATGTTGCATACATGATTTCTTCCTAAAGCATAGTATACTTTGTCAGTGCCCTACCTATCCTCAGTCTGATTGTTGTATTTATACCACCAACTTCCAGCTGCCTGAGGTCTTTTGGCATCTGGAGCCTTACTTTCCTAGTGAAGTCACTGGAGCCTAAATTAGTTTAAACTTTAAAAGCAGTTTAGCAGGTTGTATCAAAGGCCTTAAAAATGTGCATACCCTTTGATCCAACAAGCAAAAATAATCAGATAGATGGGCCAAGAGATGAGTCAAGAAGCATATTTAAGGTTATTTTCACATTCTTACCTAATTTAAAAAACAGTATCTAAATGTTAAAAAAGAGGACTGTTAAATAAATTGTAACAAATTTGTGCAGTGGAATACTGTTCAGTACTTCAAATGATCCAAATGTTTACTGGTTACATTGAGAGTTTATACTTTGTTCATTGGTATACTAGTAGTTCATTGGTAAATATGTGTTAAGACAATCTTTGCTTCTCACTTCAATCTCTTAATTGTAGATACTAGACTGATGAGATCTTGGCTAGAAAGGACCACTTTTTAAAAAGTTCTACATACATATAATGCATAGAAAAACATCTAGAATATTGACAATAACTTGTCATTTGTTGTCTCTATTCTAGATCATGAGCTTCCCTGGTGGTGCATTGGTAAAGAATCCGCCTGCCAGGGGAGGAGACATCAGAGACATGGATTCAGTCCCTGGGTCAGGAAGATCCTCTGAAGGAAATGGCAACCCATTCCAGTATTCTGGGAAATCCCATGAGCAGAGGAGCCTGGCGGGCTATCAGCCATGGTATTGCAGAGAGTCAGACACGACTGAGCATAGCATAGCTCACTGTAGGTCTTGTATACGGTGGCAAATATTTATTAGCTCATTAGATAAATAATAAAGAGAGTCAGTGATGAGAATGTGTTACAAGGTAAGGGTTTTGATTATTTCAAATTTGTACAGTTTAAGTCCATTTTAAAAAGTAAAGAAAAGAAAGGGGAAAAACCAGCTAGCAGGTTATACACTAAACCGTTTATGTGAGTTATATCTGACTGGGACTTTAAAGGTGATTTTTTCTTTATACTCAAGAGTTTCTAATTTGACTATAATTCTATATTACTTTTATAATGGAGAAATAATAAAAGTCAAAACTATTACATTTAAGATTAAAAATACTCAACAACAGTGAAGCTTTACGGTCTCAGTTCACAAAAGACTATTGTCTGTGTTGGCCAATTATATTCCTTTGTAACAAATGTATTACACTGATTTGTGGGGCATCTCATGTAGAATACAGCTGAAACATTTCTGTAAACAATGGATAAATTATATTGGATTTATTTCACCTATGGCGGGCCACTTTTGCACAGTACTTAGAAACGTAGAAAAATTGCAGGGTTGTTTATCAACTAATAAATAAGCTATTATTAAAGCCATTTGGAAAATATTCTCCTGGGTTATAAAGGTGTTATTGATATGGAAGTGTCTGAATGTACTTACTTTTTTAGGGAAAGGAGAATTTCTAATGTTATTACTTACATTATCTTACCTTAAATAAAGGAGAACTGGGGCCTTCCCTGGTAGCTCAGTGGTTTAAGAACCTGCCTGCCAATGCAGGAGACATGGGTTTGATCCCTGATCCAGGAAGATCCCACGTGCCATAGAGCAACTAAGTCTATAATTTAAAAAAAAAAAAAAAGAGAGAGAGAGAGAGCTGCAGATGTAATTTGTTTAAATGTTCAAAGTTTCAAATAGTGAAGTCAAAGGTTAAAAAATTGAGGTTGCTTTGTGACATGGTTAGATGTCTCTGCTAAATATTCCCTAGTGTTTTCCATAGGATCACATTTTCTTGTCATGGCTTATTCAAGTACCTGTACCAGTCTTTAGATTGTAAGCTCAATAAGAACAGAAATAGTATCTGTCTTACTGGCAAATTATAGGAACTTAACATTAAAAAAAAAAAGAATGTATAGATGAATGGAGTTGTGATTTTTAAAAAACATTTTATTAGAGTATAGTTGATTTACAACGTTGGGCGGTTAGTTTCAGGTATACAGCAAATTGAATCAGTTATTCAGTTCAGTCGCTCAGTCAGTCCAACTCTTTGCAAGCGCATGGACTGCAGCATGCCAGCTTCCCTATCCATCACGATCTCCTGGAGCTTGCTCAAACTCATGTACATCGAGTCGGTGATGCCATCCAGGCATCTCATCCTCAGTTGTCCCCTTCTCCTCCCGCCTTCAATCTGTCCCAGCATCAGGATCTTTTCCAGTGAGTCATTCTTCACATCAGGTGGCCAAAGTATTGGCACTTCAGCTTCAGCATCAGTCTTTCCAGTGAATATTCAGGACTGATTTCCTTTAGGACTGACTGGTTTGATCTCCTTGCAGTCCAAGGGACTTTCAAGAGTGTTCTCCAACACCACAGTTCAAAAGCATCAATTCTTTGGCGCTTAGCTTTCTTTCAGAGAAGGCGATGGCACCCCACTCCAGTACTCTTGCCTGGAAAATCCCATGGATGGAGGAGCCTGGTAGGCTGCAGTCCATGGGGTCACTAAGAGTTGGGCACGACTGAGCAACTTCACTTTCACTTTTCACTTTCATGCATTGGAGAAGGAAATGGCAACCCACTCCAGTGTTCTTGCCTGGAGAGTCTCAGGAATGGGGAGCCTGGTGGGCTGCCATCTATGGGATCGTACAGAGTCGGACACGACTGAAGCGACTTAGCAGCAGCAGTAGCTTTCTTTATAGTCCAACTCTCACATCTATACATGACTACTGGAAAAACCATAGCTTTGACTAGATGGACCTTTGTTGGCAAAGTAATGTCTCTGCTTTTTAATATGCTGTCTAGGTTGGTCATACCTTTTCTTCTAAGGAGTAAGCGTCTTTTAATTTCATGGCTGCAGTCACCATCTGCAGTGATTTTGGAGCCCCCTCAAATAAAGACTTTTACTGTTTCCATTGTTTCTCCATTTATTTGCTATGGAGTGATGGGATTAGATGCCGTGATCTTATTTTTTTGAATATTGAATTTTAAGTTAACTTTTTCACTCTCCTCTTTCACTTTCATAAAGAGGCTCTTTAGTTCTGATGCTTCAGCTGAAGCTGAAGCTCAATACTTTGGCACAGAACTGACTCTTTGGAACTGACTCCCTGATACTGGGAAAGATTGAAGGCAGGAGGAGAAGGGGACAACAGAGGATGAGATGGTTGGATGGCATGACCAACTCGATGGACGAGCTTGAGCAAGCTCTGGGAGATCGTGATGGATGTAGAAGCCTGGCGTGCTGCAGTCTATGGGGTTGCAAAGAGTTGGACATGACTGAGTGACTGAACTGAATGTGTATATGTCAGTCCTGATCTCTCAATTTATCTCTTCACTTCCCTCCTCCCCACCATAACCATAGATTTTTTTAGATTCCACATATAAGCAGTATCAGATGATAGTTATCTTTATCTGGCTTACTTCACTCTGTATGACACTCTCTAGATCCATCTACCACCTCTGCAAATGACCCAATTTCATTCCCCTTTTTATGACTGAGTAATATTCCATTGTATATATGTATTACATCTTTTGTATCCATTCCACTGTTGATGGACATGTAGGTTGCTTCCATGTCCTGGCTATTGGAAATAGTGCTGCAGTGAATATTGGGGTACATATATCTTTTTGAATTATGGTTTTCTCCAGAAATATGCCCAGGAGTGCATTATATGACAGCTTATTTTCATTTTTTTTAAGGAACCTCCATACTGTTCTCCATAGTGGCTGAACCAATTTACTTTCCCACAGACAGTGTAAGTCTTTTCCACACACTCTCCAGCATTTATTGTTTGTAGATTTTTTTGATGATGGCTGTTAGAATTGTGATTTAGAACAAGAAAATAAAGGGTTGGGGTTTTGAAATGCACTATGGATATGGTTCCTTACACACTGATGCAGAATTATATGTTACATTAAGATTTGAGGTTTTAAGGTGAGATATTTACATTTGTAGTTGACACTAGCCAACTGCAGTAAATGAAATGCCAAGATACAAATATACTACTAAAAATTCCTATGAGGTGTAACAATGTAGAGAATAATGGTAGATAAGCTCGCTCAGTTTTGTCTGACTCTTTGCAAGCCCATGACGTTAGCCCATCAGGCTCCTCAGTCCATGGAATTTTCCAGGCAAGAGTACTGGAGTGGGTTGCCATTTCCTTCTCCAGGGGATCTTCCCAACCCAGGGATCGAACCTGGGTCTCCTGCACTGCAGGCAGACACTTTACCATCTGAGCCACCAGGGAAGCTCAAGCTACATATCATAATTATATAAATTCAGCGCTGGGAGGGAACTAAAGAGCATCTAAAAGTCAGTCCTTTCATTTAACATGTGAGTAAATGATAACCAATAAAATTTAAATAACTTACAAGGTGACATAGCTCATTACTGATAATACCAGCCTATGTGCCAGGTCTCCTGATTTGTTGGTCTATATCTCTTTTCCACCTAAACCAAGGCAAGCAAGCTAGTGGGGTGTCAGAGGCAATCCTTTTGTTCTTTGAACACGCTAGTCTAGACTAGCATGGTTCTTTAGCCACAGAGAGCAACACCAATGTGAGGTCATTAGGAAGGGCATTGTAAAAGAAACAGAAGAGTTCACATCCAGAATACTGTACATAGTTCTGTATCCACACCGGAGGAAAGAGACACTAAAGCTAGAGAAGAACCGCAGGAGGACATGAAACTAATCTGACAGCTGGAAGAATAGGAAATAAACATTCTGACATTTCAGCCTGAGATGTCAAAGGAAAATAAATGTGGGGACTGGACCTGGAACTTTGGAAGTTGCAACACAGAAGAAAATGAGACCCTTCTACCAAACAGGCCTGGTTGCCATTGTCAGATACGGCGATGAATTAGATGATCCAAAAGACTGAGCAGTATGATAATTCCTAGGGCCTTATTGACAAAACCCTTTCTCTTGTCATTTCAACTCCCACCTGATCCCTGGAAACGTCACCAATGGAGAAGGGACAATGAGTGCCTAGTTGTCTCCCCTGGCAACAGCGGTGGTCCAGCTGCCAACAGGCCGACACTGACTTGGAGTTCTGTTGACCTTCATTTCATTCCAAATCCTGGATTATTGTGAATGAGAGACACCTTCTCTCATCAGTCATAACTGTCAACTACTGATGTCTTTTATCCATTTTCTCTTGTCTGCATAAACTAATTTTATGCCTGTGAATACTTTCCTGTGTAAGTATGCCTTGATTTATAATACCCATAGTGAAAACTGTTTGTTATGAAACTGTCAGAACATTCAAAAAAGTGTTTTGTGTATCCAAAAATAAATAAATTATTCCAGTTTTTTTCCCATCTTTGGTGCGTTCCATTTCTTCCTTAATCAGATGTCATAGTGTTCAGCTTTCCTTTGCTGAGGGTTTTTTCCTTCTTTTATCTTCCCTTTTACATTTAACATTTTAAAATATTTATTTGGCTGTACTGGGTCTTAGTTGTGGCATGCAGGATCTTCAGTTTTCATTTTGGCAAGTGGGATCTCGTTCCTCAACCAGGAATAGAACCTGGGCCCCGTGTGTTGGGAGTGTGGAGTCTTAGCTGCTGGATCACCAGTGAAGTCCTTGTACTTCTAGTGTTCCTCTTTCATGCACATTTTGTGTATAGATATACATTTGGCTGCATAAGGTCTCAGTTGTGGCATGTGGGGTCTTGGCTGCATCATGCGGGATCTTTCGTTTTGGAGCGTGGGCTCCCACAGTTGTGGTGTGCAGGCTTAGTTGCTCTGCAACATGTGGGATTTTAGTTCTCAGATCAGGGATCAAGCCTGCATTCCCCACATCTCAAGGCAGAGTCTTAACCACTGGACCACCAGAGAAGTCCTTTGTACATATTTTTAAAAATTCTGATATTTTCATATTTATTTGAAAGCTTAGAGGTATTGATATGTCTATTTTTCATTAGCAGAAACTGATGAATTCTTCTGCTAGTAAGCAATTATTCTAAAAAAAACTGCAAAAAATATGAATATTAAAAACTGAATAATAACACTAAGCTGATAGTAACAATTATCTCTAAGGGAGGGAATTAAAGAGAACTTCAATATTCTATATAAAAATTTTCTTCATTGTTTGATTTTTATACACTAAACATCTATAACCTAAGCTAGAAAACATTATAATAAATATTAATAAAAACATTAAATATGTGATATCTAATAGCTGAAGTAAATAAATATCTTTCTCAGTGTAAATAGGTCTCTTAGGGCCTCTTTCAAGCTAGCAAAATACTGGTCTTTGTAAGAGAGAATTTGCCGTATGGACTCTTGTTTACTAGCACTTTGAGCTCCACAAAATATTGGCTCTACCTTTTAGTAATAGGCATACCAAGAAAAGGATTCTGCACTTTGGTAAAGCACTGGCTTCAACAAACATAAGTGAGTTTTTTTATTGCAGTATTTCTCAGGGTGTTTAATATGCTAATGTGCCCTGTCACTCCAGCCTAGAAGTTTAAGTGGGAACAGAGGATAGTACACAGGTTTTTCCAAACTTACTTGTTTCCAATACCTCTTTTCCTCCCAAAACCACTGTTCCAAGGCACATATTTTGGGAAATACTGCTGCAGGATATTAAAGAAAGAGTTCATTTCATAGAGATAGGTAATGAAGGACACTACCTCTTCTTATTGCAGGATTTATCTATATCTAAATATACACCGCTCTCTGCACATCGTTTTTGAGCCAAATCTAGAACATTGAAGGTATAGATTTTTCCAATATTAAACTAACCTTACATTTTAAAAATAAACTTGTTTGTGATAGACTATTCTTTTATGTGTTGATATATTTAAAATTGGGCTTCCCAGGTAGCGCTAGTGGCTGCCAATGCAAGAGACATTAAGAGACACAAGGTTCGATCCCTGGGTCAGGAAGATCCCCTGGAGGAGGGCCTGGCGACCCACTCCAGTATTCTTGCCTGGAGAATCCCATGGACGGAGGAGCCTGGAGGGCTACAGTCCACAGGGTCTCACAGAGTCAGACACAACTGAAGCAACTTAGGAGCATGCATGTTTAAAATTGTGATTTATATTTAGGATTTTTACTTACTATGCTTACAGGAGAGAATATGCTTATATGAAAACCCTTTAATTTTCCATTCTTGCCCTGTGTTGTCAGGTTTTGGTGTTAAATTTCTTGCTGTCTCATAAAATGAGTTGTTAAATATTCCTTTTTTTTTTTTTTCTCTCTCTCTGGTAGTTTGTGAAATCTTGGTATTAACTCTCCTTTGAATGTTTGGTAGAATTCCCTGAATAAAGTTTCAGAGCCTGTAATTTTATCTTTCTGTGTTTTATTTCACTGGACAGTTTTCAGTTTTGCAAGAGAATCTCATATCAGCAAGAGGAGTCAGACTCTATTCAGTGTAGGGACCACAGTGCTATAGCCTCGCCAGTAACAAGTAGTGGACTTAGCTGGACTTAGTCAGGGCTTCCCTGGTGGCTCAGAAAGTAAAGCATCTGCCTGCTATGCAGGATACCTGGGTTTGACCCTTGGGTCGAGAAGATCCCCTGGAGAAGAAATGGCAACCCTCTCCAGTACTCTTGCCTGGAAAATCCCACGGACAGAGGAGCCTGGTAGGCTACAGTCCATGGGGTCGCAAAGAGTCAGAAACGACTGAGCGACTTCACTTTCACTCTAGCTGGACACAAGGGAAAATGCTTCAAGCATCCCTGCCAGCTTGAAGATAAGGTTCAGGTTCAGAGCAAGTGGTGAAGCAGCCAGAAATTTAACAGGGCGATCCTGGAATTGAAGCAGGCATAGAAGAGCTGAGATAAGCTGCCCTCCTCCTTGGCTGACTGGGACACTACACATGTATAGAGGAGATCCAACAGACCTTGGAGAATCCAGCAAAAACTAAAAGATGAGGGAGACTTGAGTACAGGCTGAAGCTTTGAATGCATTCCCTAATCCACACATATCAATCAGCAGAGGGTGAAAGACTAACTGGCTCAAGCAACCTCTGACTAAAGCATTGACTGACCACTAAGCAATTAGTCACAGAGGAAATCACTAGGGAGCCAGGCTAAGCAAACACAGCAAACTAACAAACAAAAGTAAAACAGCAGAGGGACTTTCCCAGCAGCACAGTGGTTAAGACTGTCTTCCAATGCATGAAGTGTGGGTTTGGTCCCTAATCAGGGAACTAAGATCTCACATGCCATGGGTTAGGCTAAAAGTAAAAAAACTAATTAATTAAAAATAAATATAACAGCAGAGACAGGAGACTGTACGTCAGGGAAACAGAGTCTGCAGTTTAAGCATCTTATTAAACAAAAAGTGAAAAATCCAATAACCATCAAAAATATAAAATGGAACTCAGAGAAGCTAAAATATTATCTAAAATTTCCAGTTTTTTTAAATCAAAAATTATTCGACATGCAAAAAAACCTAGGAAAGTTATACCCATATACAAGAAAAACAAACAAAAAACAAAAAGGAGAAGAAACTAGGAACAGACCCAGCTTTTACTTTTAGCAGGAAAACACTCCAAGGCAGCCATTATAAATATGTTCAAATAACTTTAGAAATGCTAACAATGAATCAACAGAAAGAAAATCTCAATAGGAAAATAGTATTAAAAGAACCAAATGGAAATCCTAGATTTGAAAAGTATAATAACTCAAGTGAAAAACTGATTACATGGTTTCAACAGCAGATCGGAGATGACAGGAGAAATAATCGGTGAAGTTGAAGACAGACTAATAGAAATTGTCCACACCTAAGGATAGAGAAAAAAGAGGATTGAAGAAAATTAAACAGAATCTTAGAAACTTTGGAGTCAAGTATTCCAACTTTAATGAGAGTCCCAAATTGGGGAGGGAAGAAAGGAGTAGAAAACATATTTCAAGAAACTGGCCAAAAAACATCCGACATTTAATGAAAAATCTTAACTTACAAATCCTAAAACTGAATGAAATTTCAACAGGATAAAAGAGAACTACACACCTCGACATGAGGCAAATTTCTGAAAACCAAAGGCAAAGAGAAAAATCTTGAAAGCAGCAAGAGAAAATGATTCATCATTATAGGGGGACAACAATTAATAGCTAACTTCTCACTAGAAATAATGAAGCCCAGAAAGACAGTAGAATGACATATTAAAGGAGCTGGGGAAAAGTACCATGCTCTTAACCAAGAATTCTATATCCAGTAAAACCATTCTTTGAAAAGGAAATTGAAATAAAGTATTACCAGATAAGCAAAAACTGAGAGGAGATGTTACTAGCAGACTTATTATACTATCCTGTTAGACCTACTACAGATTGTCAGGCTATATAAAAAAGCAAGATCCAAGTATATACAGTTCATAAGACATACACATTAGATTCACAGATACAAATAAGTTAAAATTAAAAGATGGAAACCAATACACCATGCAATCAGTAATCATAAGAGAGGTGGAGTGGCTTATTAATGTCAGACAGAATTGGCTTTAGGACATAGAATATTCTGAGAGATAAGCAGGGACATTTCATAAAGGATATGACCCCTCATAAATGTATACATACTTAACAAAAGAGTCCTAAAATACATGCAGCAGAAAGTGACATAACTGAAAGGGAAAATTGGTAATTCAACCATTTTAATCAGAGGTTTTAAGACTTTGCTGTCCATATATGGTGACCACGAGAAGCACCTCAAAGAACTCAGCCTGCAAGCAACATAACTGACCATGAGCCCCCGCTAATGTCCCTACTGCCAGCGAGTTGGGATAGTGCATGCCATTTCAGCTGGCTGAATATCTAATTGTTACAGGCTTAGAGCTCAAAACTGAGCTTGTATTGGTCAGCCAAGGCAGGACTGGTAGCAAAATGTCAGGGTCTTGGTGGTAAAAACCTAAGATCCTAAGATATGGGTGGGGACATCTGGTTAGGTGCCTTTGAGGATACTGTCTTTGCAAACCACCACGCCCCTGGGCCCTCTGTGCTGGCAGAGGTGACCCATATTCCTTAAAAAGAGCTAACACTTCCACTCTGCTGGCAGTGGGTGCTCTCCTCTGAAGCTGCCCTCACCCCCACCACCTCCCCTGGCCAGCAGGCTGTGTCAGACCTAAGTAAATTACACACTTAAAATTCTACTTGTGAGTGTGTGTGTGTGTTCCTGGGGAATCTGTTGCTTTTTTTAGTTTTCTCAGTCTCTAGAAATATTTCTGAAACATGGTTATACCACTCAAACCTTTAGGCCTCTCTGCCACCAGGAACAGCTGTATTTCATTATGAAGCAGAGTTGAATTAATTTTCTCTCCTAATGATCTGGGGAGAGTTCGCTTTGAGATACCGAAGTAACTTTTCAGCAACATACCATTTGAACCCCAAGCTAAAACGAATCTGCTAAATCTCCAATCTCATTTAGCCTCCAACACAAACTGACACCTCAGCATCACCTCCAGGACAGTCAGACCTGCCATCCTTGGCCATCAGTCTAAATAAAAGACAAGCCACCAGACTAAATGTAGCTACTCCTCTGAGGTTGATGCCATCAGCTGTACCATCTTCTGCTTCTCCTGTTGACAATTACTAGGGCTAGGACTGGAGAGAAACAAAGAAGACCTTTAGAACAGATACATATGGAAGATTCCTTTTTAAGGCCCACCCTACACTAGCTTCCCTGATGGCTCAAGACAGGAAAGAATCTGCCTGCAGTGCAGGAGACCTGGGTTTGATCTTTGGGTCAGGAAGGTCTCCTGGAGGAAGGCATGGCAACCCACTGCAGTATTCTTGCCTGGAGAATCCCCATGGACAGAGGAGCCTGGTGGGCTGCAGTCCGTGGGGCTGCAAAGAGTTGGACACCACTGAGCAACTAAGCACAGCACAGCTACTCTAACACTTGCTCCATCGGAGAGTCAGAGCCTCCTGACATTTTGACACCCTTGTGTCACCCTAGTCCCAGCACTGTACATCACCAACCATAATGTTCATTATGGTGTAATGGACAAAGCATCAGCCCTAGGGTGAAGGGGGAGGGGTAGAAGTAGATTATTTACAGAGAAAGTGAGCTAATTGAGGAAGGTGAAGGAAGTCACTGCAGAAAAGTGGGATGGACAAGGTGGTAGACTGGTGATAGGAAAAGAAGCACAGGGTCAGATACAGGTCTGGGATAAGAACTGGGAACAGAATAAAGGTAAATGGCTTAGAACACAGAGTGTGAACAAAACAAGGATGCTGGAAGCTTGCTGGGCAAGACAACTGGACTCCTGACTTTATTTTCATAGAATCACACTAACAAATCAGTTATAAGGTAGGGAGAGATATCACTATAGGACTAAAATCTGTATGTTAACTTTTTCAAAGTCTGAGAAGAATTCTGGGGGCATGTGGGATTTCTGAAGTTGGACCAACTAAAGTTTAAGGGCCCTTGTATGACTATTATCTTTCTGAGGAAGGGGAAGGGCATATGTGCAAAAATTAGTATACTGAATATAAAAAATTAATGACTTGCATTTGGGCACTGTTTTATAGGTTACAAAATCCCCTAACATTGTCTTTTTAGTTCTGTCTTTTTTTTCCCCTGTGCCTTTGTCATTTCTGTTACCAATTCTGAAAAACCTCTTTCTCTTACAGGTTGAGACCTATTTTTTTAAACTGCTCTACTGAAATACAACTTACATACCGTATAATTCACTAACTTATATGATTAAAAGGTTCTTATGCAAAAGTTGCCCAACCACCAGACACTTTCAGAACATTCCCTTTACTCTAAAAAGAGATCCTAGACCCATTAGCTGCCACTCTCCATTTATCCTCAACTTCTCCAACTGCAGGCAAGCACTACATGTAGAGTTACCTATTTTGGACATTATCTTTTTCATTTTAGTTTAAAGTGTCCACAGGGATTAGAAGTCCTTACCTTTGGAACTCCTAATTTCTAATGGTGTGACTCTTGCAATAGTTAGAGACTTGTGACAGAAATAGGAGGGAAAGAGAAATGATACCTACTTAACCATTATATGTATACTGATAATATTTTTATTATTTTTTACAACCATCCTATGAGCCAGGTACCATTTAACAGTTAAAGAAACTGAGGTGTATAGAAAGTAACTTGCTAAAGGTTATAAAATGAGTAAGTAACAAAGCAAGGATGTAAACTGTGCTTTTCTAACTAGAGCTCACACTGTCTTCTTTCCACTAAATCAGGAGTGTTCAAACTTTGGTAAGGACTTGAATTATGTGTACAGTTTATGAAAGACAAATTGCCTGGCCCACGAAGTTTCAGGTTTACTACTTCTGGGGTGAGGACCATGGATTTGCCTCAGAGGCTGCTGATGCTGCTCAAGACTGCTATGTCCTGCTGCCTAACAGTATCTATCTGAGAATGTGACTGATTAAGATCACAGACGATAGGATGGTTGGATGGCATCACTGACTTGGTGGCCATGAGTTTGAGCAAGCTCTGGGATTTGGTGATGGACAGGGAAGCCTAGCGTGCTGCAGTCCATGGGGTCACAAAGAGCTGGACACAACTGAGCGACTGAACTGAACTGAAGATTACAGAGCCAGATGTTGAGGGAGCTTTCATATCAGATGGTTATCTTCTCAGATCAGTACTTATGACCTGTCAAAGTAATTGCTGATTAATAAAAGACAGGAGGTAAATGGAAAGGCATAACAGGGAACTAACATGCTGCAGAGGACATACTGAAGTGTGAGAACATTTTTTTCTGGTTGGGAAATGTGCTAAGCAACTAGAGAATTAGCTATGGTGTGTGAAGCACCTGGGGGTAACATTTGTCAACTGGAGGCAAGATATAAGGCTGCTTGTCTAGCTCAGAGCTATAGCTACTTTAAGGGCAGAAGCGAGGCAGAGGAGTGTCAGCAGCAAGTCCTTTCCTTCTTCTTTGGCTACAGCTGTAATTGCACATTCATGCTGATTTCACTCCTGAATGTTAACCAGGCCAGAACTTGATCAGACTGAATCTCTGTACGTATAGGAAAACTCTCACAGATACCAAGAAAATGTATTCCCGTGCATCTGTTCTAGCTCTGGATTTTATTCAAAACATTTGATTTTTTTTTTCTTCTTAGTGGGAGGGGAAGGAGGGCATCTGGAAATCACTTAATCCAGAATCTGCAGTGTAATTGCTGCAGGAGGCTCAAACGTGATTTGAACATCCTAAGCTGTGGGATTTGGTGACCAGGCTCCCAAGAGAGGATGACACAGCACAGGGAATAGCACAGACAGCCTGCCTTGCTTTATAGAAAGCAAAGATGCAGAAGTCCTTGCTGAGGTCACCAGTGCTGAGAATATTTTTAATAATTCAAATGGACAGGGGACTTCCTTCTGTATAGGTGAGCCTGCCCTAGGGACAAACAGAAAAAAAGAAAATAGCAAAGTGAAAACAGGGAGTGCAGAGAGCAGCTGGATTAGGCCTTCATAGATAGCTTTTGTTTTTTTCAGAGCACTTTTATGTATATTAACTCATGTCAAATATTATTATTATTAAACAGGGTGCCCCGTTCCATTCAGTCACTCAGTCGTGTCCAACTCTTTGCGACCCCATGAATCGCAGCACGCCAGGCCTCCCTGTCCATCACCAACTCCCGGAGTTCACTCAGACTCACGTCCACTGAGTCCGTGATGCCATCCAGCCATCTCATCCTTGGTCATCCCCTTCTCCTCCTGCCCCCAATCCCTCCCAGCATTAGGGTCTTTTCCAGTGAGTCAACTCTTCACATGAGGTGGCCAAAGTACTGGAGCTTCAGCTTTAGCATCATTCCTTCCAAAGAAATCCCAGGGCTGATCTCCTTCAGAATGGACTGGTTGGATCTCCTTGCAGTCCAAGGGACTCTCAAGAGTCTTTTCCAACACCACAGTTCAAAAGCATCAATTCTTTGGCGCTCAGCCTTCTTCACAGTCCAACTCTCACATCCATACATGACCACAGGAAAAACCATAGCCTTGACTAGACGGACCTTGGCGACCTCCTTCAAAAGGTCCCATGCATGCACTGCTACACTCAGTGCCCCCAACCCTGCAGCAGGCCACCACCAACCCATGCCTCTGCCGGAGACTGCTGGACACTCACAGGCACAGGAGGACCTAGAGGAGCTATCCTACGTTGAAGGTCAGGAACGGTGGCAGTAAGGAGATACCTGTCGTCCAAGGTAAGGAGCAGCGGCTGTGCTTTGCTGGAGCAGCCATGAAGAGATACCCCACGCCCAAGGTAAGAGAAACCCAAGTAAGATGGTAGGTGTTGCAAGAGGGAATCAGAGGGCAGACACACTGAAACCATACTCACAAAGAACTAGTCAATCTAATCACACTAGGACCACACCCTTGTCTAACTCAATGAAACAAGCCATGCCTGCGGGGCAACCCAAGATAGGAGGGTCATGGTGGAGAGGTCTGACAGAATGTGGTCCACTGAAGAAGGGAATGGCAAGCCACTTCAGTATTCTTGCCTTGAGAACCCCATGAACAGTATGAAAAGGCAAAACAGGGTGCAGATAAGTATAATGAGTTAGCTCAGTTAAGGAGTTAGTGTTAACAGATGCACATACTAGGATTAGAGGTAGACAAGTTACTTGGAATGATAGGAAAACAAAACATTGAGAAATAATAGTAACCAGATAAATGCAATCTAGGGAAAACCACATTTTCTTCCAAAATGGTGGAAATAATATTTACTTGTTGGTATTTGGGCTTCCCTGGTAGCTCAGCTGGTAAAGAATCTGCCTGCAATGTGGGAGACCTGGGTTCAATCCCTGGGTTGGGAAGATCCCTTGGAGGAGGGCATGGCAATCCATTCCAGTATTCTTGCCTGGACAATCCCCATGGACAGAGGAGTCTGGCAGGCCACAGTCCATGGGGTCACAAAGAGTTGGATACAACCGAGTGACTGACTAAGCACAGCACAGCACATTTTCTTACCTCTTTCATATTTTTTCATTCATTCATCCAGTATTCAACAAACATGTATTGTGTGAGTGCCTCCTACCCTCAGTTATTCTGTTCTGTGGGCCTTAAGAATGTAGAAATGAGATACGGTGTCTCTTTACTCCCTAAGGCTATGTGTCAGAAACTGTTTTAGGTGCTAGGGATAGAAAACAAACAGACAGACAAAGCAAGAAATGTGTAAACCCGTTTGCAGTAAGTCACTTTAAGAAAGGTAAACAAAAGGTACAATGTATCGATGTGATAAAGCAAGTATAATACAGTGTTAGCAGGAGAATCTAGGTGGTGGCTATATCAGTCTTTACTGTAAAATCTTTCAACTGTAAGTTTGAAAATTTTTATGATTAAATGTTGTAGAAAAAAGTTATTGGAATGATAAAGAAGATGGGAATTTGGGAAAAGTTCATGGAGAATGTGGCATTGTTTATTATTATTATTCTTCTCAATTACCTAACATCCCCTTAGCTATGAGTCCATCAAGTTCCAAATTCCAGTTGGCCCTTCTTGGCTCTGAAAAGCTCTGCCATAATCCTAAAAGATCATTATCTTTTCACTGAGGGAAGAACCTGCAGAAGAAGCACTTAACCACCCACCCCTCAGCAATCTGATAAGGCTTCTTGCTAACCTCTCCCAAATGCCTGGCCTCTGGACTCCAGGAAGCTGCTCTCCCCAGCTTAGTTTCTTGTCTGAGCTTCTGTGGAATTTGGTTGGGGATGGTAACCTTAAATATTTAAAAAGTGAAAAGAATATCTGTTTTTTTCTAATACTCTTAATTTTCTTTAGTAACTTTTTCAAAGTAATTCTGAATTTAAGATAATTTACTAAGTTTTGAAAGAGAATGCAATAGACTTGAGTTCTTTAGATGTTAGGGCCTGGAGCTCACTGATGCCAGTCCCAGGTTCACGGGAGCAGAGGTTGGAAGTGACTAGTCTAGCCCTCCGCTCTCTTTCCCGTTCTTCAGCAAAGCCTCCTTCTCCAGTTTCAGCCTTTTCGGGGTCTTTTCTCACAGCGCCTGTATATAAAGGCTTGCCTCTGTGTCAAGTCCTCTTAAATACTGTAAATATAAAAGTTCATTTTAATACAATAATCCTAGCATGTAATTGCCATTATTCCCATTTAACAGATGAGAACTTTGAGCAAGGGAGATTGAATGACTTGCTCAGGGAACTGCAGCGAGTACAGAAATCTGGTTCCAGAGGTGGCCCCACTCTTGGTCACCAGCAGCTAATGTCTTTTGTAACCAAGTGCCTAATTGCCCACCTAAACCACTTCACTTAAAGGTATTACTAAATCGACATGCATAGTTTTAACGTTTCCACAGCCTTAACTCCACAGGAACCTCCGTGTTTGGGATTTCAAACTATGGTTAGAAAGGGCCCTCAAATTACCTTTCTTTCGGAAGAAGGGCTACAGAAAGTCTCCTGTTAAGTTAAAGGATGGTGTTTGAGATTTCCAAGAGAGGAAATATTTAAAGCCAGAGGCTGAAATATCATTTTGGCAGACGGGAGGGGGAAAAAAATTCATTTTCGGAACACAAGTTTTTAGCCTGGATAATGGATAAATGACATTAACTCTTTGTTTCATCTTACTCTTTCAAGCTTGTTCTGATTTTGTTTCTCAAACCTGAGGCATCCCCTCTATTATTTGATCTGCCCTTCTAGCTTTTTATCCCTTTTGAAATAGGTGGGGGCATATCCAATTAAAACACGCAGAAGGCCCCTTTCTTCTCCCGTGGTCCTGGCAGGCTGTCGTCGCTGATAGGGTTAACCGGGTGGGTAGGGAGGAGGGTCGGGCTCACACCTTTCCCAGAGACCTCGGGCGGTGGCGGCGGGGCCCGGGAGGGGCGAAGGCGGGGGCCAGACGCCTCGCCGCCGCCGCCTCGGCGAATAGCAGTGCGCTGCCCGCCCGGATTGGAGCAGCAGCATCACGCTGACCTCTGCCTGGGATGTAAACCGGGACGGCCGCAGCGGGCAGAGGAAGGCTCTGCGCTCCTTAGGGAAAGGCAGCACCGGGCTCCGAGCTGGGAGCGGCGGCAGCCTCGGCCTGGGCAGCGCCCAGTGGCGGCTGCGGGAAGCAGAGGGAGCCCGGCGCGGGCGCGGGCGGGGAGCGTGCGTCGGTTCGCTCAGGCATCGGGAGGAGGGGCCGCGCGAGCCATGGCCGGGGACAGCGAGCAGACCCTGCAGAACCACCAGCAGCCCAACGGCGGCGAGCCCTTCCTGATCGGCGTCAGCGGGGGCACGGCCAGCGGCAAGGTACAGCGGGGCCCCGGGGTCGCGCTCTCTCCCCCTCCTTCCGTTCCCCTCCCGGGTCCCGGCCCGGCGGCGGCGCATGTGGCCGGCGGCCGCGGGCCGTGTCAGTTGCTGCAGCCACCGCGTGGCCCGCGCGCCTCCGCTCCTGGCAGGGCTCCAGTGCCGAGTCCTCCCTGCGCGGACTACGGGCGCCGCTGCGGGGGACGGGCGGGCGGGGATCGGGCCACCGAGGCTCCAGAGGTACCGCGGCTACCGATCGCAAGGCTGGCACGGTCCCCGGGCGACAGTGACTCGTGGCCGGGGTCCTGTGGGGGAGGGGCAGAGAAAACGGATGCTTATTGTTTTGTAAGTCCGACGTGGGGGAGAGGGCTTTAAGCAGGGTCCTCTAGGAACCCTCGGTACACCCGTCTTCCCCTGTCCTGGCGTTGATGCGCTCGCCCAGCGGTGCAGCCCGGTGCCAAGGGCGGAGCGAGCCGCGTAGCCCTACCCGGACGGCTGCGAGAAAGCACGAGGCAGCGTCCATGGGAAGAAGAGGAGCCCCGCTTGGACTGGATGCCGGGGCCGGGGATTGCAGGGGTTTCCGGGAAAAATCCTGAGAGCCAAATAAGCGAGGTGACATCAATGTAATGATCATACCCAGGGCTTCTCTCTCTCTCCCTCTCTGGTTTTAAGAGGAAACGCGATCAGCTTCAATGAGAAAGTTGTACTGGCCCCGGGCTCTTAGATGTCTGGGGCCGTAGGCGTCTTGGATCCGCGGAAAGTGGTCATCCTCTGGGTGTCTGACCCCTCTAGCAGCCTGCTTTATTGTTTTATCAGCAAAGCCAGGGATATGCTTTCCTAGCTTTACCCCCGGCTTTTTTCTGCAGGTGGAGAAGGGTGGAGTCCTCACAGATGTTTCTTTCTTTGCTCCCCTTCCTTTAAGGTGGCTACTTGTTTCCCCTACTGTTTAACAATCTCCCAAGTTGATTCGGCGCACGGGCTCAAGAGGAGCCTGCGAGACACTGGTGCTGCGCGCTGGGTCTGGCGAGGCGAGATGATGCCTCCTAGGGTTGGGGAGAGCGGAGCAGGAAGGCTGGTTGGCGCCATGAGAGGAGAGCCACGAGGTTTTCGCTCCGGATCTGACTCTGCCGGAGCCCCTCCTCCATTTTGGTTTTACACGTTTCCCTCCAGGTCTGGACTAGTTCGGCGCGTGGGGCCCAGACGCGGCAGCTGGCGCGTGGAACTTCTTTATTGACTAGTTATCTCGTCCGTAGCTCCCAGGGTTAGGAAATCTGCCTGCTTTAGGGTCCAGAAGTTTATGTTGAATTTGCCCCTGGTTGAATGCCTTTTTTAATTTTGAAAATGTTTCCCTGTTAAGCCAAAGCCAAACCAGGATGCCAGTTCTTGTAGGAAATTTAGCTGTTACATTAGAACCAGCACTGCTTTCCCCCCCCCCCTCCGTTT
>SJXQ01001550.1:95506-118609 GCA_006408695.1 Aepyceros melampus | reverse complement strand
CCCCCCCCCCCCCCCCCCCCAGCATATTCGTGTCGCGCGGCTTCTTTTTTGTTGTTGATGGCCGTATTCCCAGCGCTCCTAGCACAATACCTGGCGTGTGTGTGCGTGTGTGTGTCGCTCAGTCGTGTTGTGACTTCATGGACTGTAGCGCTCCTACCACAATACCAGGCGCGCGCGCGTGTGTGTGTATGTGTGTATGTATGTGTGAGTCGCTCAGTCGTGTCCGACTCTGCGACTCCGTGGATTGGAGCCCGCCAGGCTCCTCTGTCCATGGAACTCTCCAGGCAAGAATACTGGAGTGGGTTGGCATTCCCTTCTCCAGGGATTTTCCCAGCCCAGGGATCGATCCTGGGTCTCCTGCATTGAAGGGAGATTCTTTACCGTCTGAGCCATCAGGGAAGCCGACGGTGGGGTATAGTTGGACTCAAATATTGACCTGAGATCCAGCCCTCCTAGGGGTGGGGAGACAAACTGACATATGAGTGTAGCATTTAGAAACAAAATGACCTTGGTAATCAGCTAAATAATTTAGTTACTACAGAGGTAGAAATTGAGATCCTGAAAGATGAAATAACTCGCTTCTTATTTTTGTGTTCCTGAGTGATCACCTGTTCTCAGTTGATATCAGTATACATGTAAGGGTTATTTTGGTAGGGTGTCAGGTAGGAACTAGTAATAGAGCTCTTAAGGGCGTTCTCTTTTCTCCCTGTTTCTAATCAAGAAGAAGATACTCCCCCAAAAAGGTCTGTTTTCACACAGTTTTAAATCTTTGGCTATGTCAAGTGGCATGTGGGATTTTTGTTCCCTCAGTAGAGATCAAGCATGCACTCCCTGCATTGGACTGCCAGGAAAGTCCCTCATGCAGTTTTTAAAGCATGTTGTACCTTTTGGGCAATCACAAATAGTTTGTCATTGCTTAGAGTTATTTTATAATTTTTTTTTTAGCTAAAAACGTCCCAAGGAGCTTTGGACTTTGAAAATTTTGTGTTGTAGTCGGTTTGCAGCAATTATGTCATGATTCTTATTTCAGTCTTTAGCATCTTTCTTCCAAGGAGTTTGAATTTTTGTTTTTTCCATGGGGGGGGGGGGGGGGTGTTTTTGTTAAAGGATGGTCCCTATCAACAGATTTGACCTCATTTGGGAGTCTCAAGCCTGAACATTTTAGTACAGGGGGCTCTGGAAGCAAGGTTGATACTCTACTTCCTGGGTATTTGCTCTGGGCTGTTAAAGGAATTTGGGAGAAGGCAAAGGGTCCAACCTAGATAGCATATTGAAAAGCAGAGACATTTCTTTGCCAACAAAGGTCTGTGTAGTCAAGGCTATGGTTTTTCCAGTGGTCATGTATGGATGTGAGCGTTGGACTGTGGAGAATGCTGAGCGCCGAAGAATTGATGCTTTTGAACTGTGGTGTTGGAGAAGACTCTTGAGAGTCCCTTGGACTGCAAGGAGAAGACTCTTGAGAGTCCCTTGGACTGCAAGGAGATCCAGCCAGTCCATTCTGAAGGAGATCAGCCCTGGGTGTTCTTTGGAAGGAATGATGCTAAAGCTGAAACTCCAATACTTTGGCCACCTCGTGCGGAGTTGACTCATTGGAAAAGACTCTGATGCTGGGAGGGATTGGGGGCAGGAGGAAAAGGGGACGACAGAGGATGAGATGGCTGGATGGCATCACTGACTCAATGGATGTAAGTTTGAGTGAACTCCGGGAGATGGTGATAGACAGGAAGGCCTAGCGTGCTGCGATTCATGGGGTCGGACATGACTGAGCGACTGAACTGAACTGAACTGAACTGAAAGGGTCCAAGGGCATCTTTTAGAGCTAGAAGTAACCTCAAGGTCCTGGAGTCCAACACTGCATCTCATCTCTGATAGATGAGGAAAATAATGAATTCAGATCATATATTTAGTGGTGGAGCCAGAACCAGATAGGTACTGCACTGTCCTAGCCATTGTTCTTGTTTAAGAAGACTTGACTGAGGCATGCCTGGAGAACACAAGTTTACACCTTCAGCCTGGGAAGGGGCTACTTGGAAATGGCTGCAGATGGTTTCAGAGGCACTTGACCCAAAAGGAAATGGAAATGCACATTAGCCGCATAGTATAGGTCTTCACTGCTCTCTCCGCTGCTTTATAAGAGAAAACCGCTCCCTGTTCAGCTTCTCTGGAGAGCTCTAATTTGTCTAAGTGTTGTGGCTGCCCTGAGTTGCAAGTATTTTATCTTAGCCTAAATTATTTTGGTTGTGGAAGGCAAAAATAGTGATTGCTGCTCCATATATCACATTTTACAAGTTTGTTTTACAAATGAAGATGAATTAGAACTCTAGAGTAAGCTTTACTGGGCTGACATGACAAATCACTGCTAAAAACTCATCTAAAATTGTGGTGGGTTGAGGAAGTAATCTGGATGTTTGTTGAAGACCAGATTCTCATATTTCCTCTTAAAGGACAGGTCTAGAGAGCAACAAGTAACCATGGTTGGTGGGGAAAACGACAGTTTAAATGTCTTTACCTGCATATATACCCTTGACTTTAGCTGCCATTCCCTGTTCTCTTCACTTTTGCTGTTTACTGCCCTGTGGCTTCTTCCTTGGCCAGTTAAAATAGTTTCTTTTTCTGCACTATCCTCAGAGAGGTCTTCTTTAGCTTAGCTCTGACTGGGTCACTCTTCTTTTGGGAAACCTTAGATGTGTCTCCATCACCCAGACTACAAGTCAGGTATTTTCAGCACATTGCATAGTTCCCTGCCCCCAAGATGTGGCCCCAGACTGTTTATTTTTCTACTCTTGTCCTGCTTCCCCACACCCAAATATACACCACACATCTGTGGAGCTGCTTTCAGTTATACTTTTTTCAAAAATTCATTATTTATTTATTGGAGGATAATTGCTTTATAGAACTTTGCTGTTTTCTTTCAAAGCTCAACATGAATCAGCCATAAGTATACATATATCCTCACCCTTTTGAACCTCCCTTGCTTTCAGTTCTACTTTTGCTCCTGGTCTTTTCTCTGGAATGGCCTATAATCCTTTTAAGGCTTCAGTTAGGTTAATACTTCCTCCAGGGAACTTGTGATCCATATCCTTAATCAGAATTATTTTTCCTCTCTAATGCTTCTGTAGTTTCACCACATTTTGCCATTGTTGTTTAGTTGCTAAGTTGTGCGTGACTCTCTGAGACCATGTGGACTGCAGGCTCCTCTGTCCCTGAAATTCTCCAGGCAAAAATACTGGAGTGGGTTGCCATTCCCTTTTCCAGGGGATCTTCCTGACCCAGGGATCGAAGTCTTGTCTTTTATGCTTACTGCATTGGCAGGTGGCTTCTTTACCACTAGAACCAGTTGGGAAGCCCAAGAACACTGGAGCGGGTTGCCATTTCTTTCTCCACAAGATCGTCCAAAGTCAGGGATCTAACCCATATCTCCTGCATTAGCAGGCAGATTCTTTGCCATTGAGCCACCAGGGAAGCCCCCAGTTGCTGGGGTTATTTGTTGACTGCTTCCCTCACTATAATAAAAGTTCTGTAAGAGCAATTCATTTATTTTCACTTTAATTCCCATTGCAGTGTTTTATTTATTTATTTTTATTTTTTACTTTACAATACTGTATTGGTTTTGCCATACAGTGACTTTGCAGTGTTTTAGACAGCATTGTCATTCAGCATTTGTTGGACCGAGTTAGGCAAACCATAATTTATAATTACCCTTTTATTCTTTTCAGTCATGACTATTTGAAATAGGCTTTTGAAACCACAGTTGAAACCATATTTAATTGTCCTATTTGTGTTGTGATGATAGGCAATAAAAAGCCCACCTGAACCCTCACTCACTGGTATTGCTTATTCAGAGTCTAGTATTTATTTAATGTGTGCTAAATGGATATTTGCTGAATGTCACTGTGCAGAATACTGTATCAAGTGCTTGGACTTGAGGAACTCAGGAAATAAGAAAATATGAGAGAAAGTCTCTGTCAGTATAGTGTAAAACTGCTTAACCAGCTTTTACCAGCCAGCCAATTTAGCATTAAAGCATTTGATTGTCTCTTCCCTTTGAAGTGGGGCAGGTATCTTCCCCACTGATGGCTAACAATGGGGAGGTCATGTAGCTAGTCAGTGACAGAGCCGGACAGGAATCCAGGTTTTTCCTTTACTAAACCTATTCCTGTTTTGGACTTTCTTTGCCAGCAGAGACTAGCCCTCAGAGGTATTTTAAGGCAGGTCAGTTGGACAGTGTATGAATAATACAGCCCAAGAGAGGACATCGCAGTCCCTTCCGAGGTGGGAGCTGTCAGCTTGGCTTGACCATGAGTCAGCATCTGCTTTTGGAGCGCCCTGGAATGCTCCCTGGACCTGGTTTCTTGGAACCTCAGCAGCCATCCCCATCCAACCAGATCACTTAGTCCATACCATCCCTCCATCAGGTGCTTCCATAACCATGGGACTGAAGTCCTGCTGTGAGAAACAGAGCTGACATTGTCTGCTTTGTACTGCCCCGAGCTGCTGCCGGAGAGGCCTGGCATGGTCTGGCCCTGCTGCTGTCCTGCCGCTCTTCTCCTTGCCCTTGATTCTGGCCACACTCCTGGCTTGGTCCGTCAGGCCCCCTACCCCCCTGACACCTGGGGCTCTTCACATTTGCTGTTTGCTCTGACTGAAATTCCCCTCTGTTCATTGCACTCGTGCGTCTAGCACGTGCCTATTAGGATGAAGCCCAGACAGCAGGGCATGCTGCTTGCTGTTGCCTCCTTTATTTCCTGTTGGAAAGTCTTTGAAGTGTGTTCCTGATGCACGCTGTCTGGTCACCTAGCTCCAGCTCACCATGCCTATAGCATTTGCTTAGGTCTTCTGCCTGATACTATTTTAAAATAATTTTTTTAAGTACCCACCAATAGTGTAGGAGGGTTCCCCTTTCCCCATGCCCTCCCCAGCACTTGTTATTTGTAGACTTTTTTATGATGGCCATTTTGATTTACATTTCTCTGATAATTAGCAATGTTGAACATCTTTTCACGTGCCTGTTGGCTGTTTCTGTATCTTTGGAGAAATATATGTTTAGGTTTTCTACCCACTTTTTTTTTTTGTCTCAAACATTTTTGTAATACTTTTCTTCTTCCTCCCATTTCTGATTGTGTCTTTTCATTGATACTATTTCTTCGTTGAGTCTTATTCTCATGAGATCTTGTGATGGAGACAGGTTGTAGAGATGGTGCTGTTGGATTTGCTTAATATCTCTAAGATTTTTTAGACGTGTCTCAATTTTTTAAAGTTTGAGGGTATAATCTGTGTATGTATATATGTATGTGCTTTCTTGTCCAGCAAACTTTTTATCATTAAACTGATTTATCATCAAAGAATTTGATTATTTTGTTATGAAGTATCATGTACCTGTATATGTAAATCATGTTAGTATAATTAATAGAATTCAAAACAAAAATAGGGATTATGGAATGATAAGAAAGATGAGATATACACTTAAAAATGGTGGCTTATTTAACAGTATAAACCCTTTTGGTTCTTACTGAATGTTTGATTTTTAAAAACCTTACTTAAATGTGATGATTCATGATCTTGGTGATATTACTCTTAGTGATGATATAAGGCTGAAGGTTTGCTTCTGTTAATAAGTCTCCCAAATCTTGATTTAATGACTGAGTTTGAAAAAGTTATTGCCCAAAATGATCCAGGGACAAGAAACTCATCATTTGTAGTATTTATCTATTTATAAGAGTCCCATCCCCCAATTATAGCTAGGAAATTTTCATCTTCTTTGTTGTCCATCAGCTGTTTTTGCAAACCAAGGTGCTCCATTTATTTATTTTTTCTAACTAGTGGATTCAAAACCCTCATTTGGAATTATTTACAGGTTTTTACAAGTTAATATTTATGAGTTTTATAGTCGCACACATAATTTTTGGCAACTAAGTTACCTAACAATGGAAACATTGTCAAAGTATTATTTTTAATATTTAATTTGTTAATTTGATTTTAATACATGTATTCATTTTCTTTCGACAGCAAATCAAAAACTTCTTTTGAAAGTGAAATATTTTCAAATGCACTGAAAAATTTACATGCGAATAATAAAAAAAGACAGACTTTCTTTTTTTTAATATTTATTTTTATTTATTTATTTATTTGGCTCACAGGGTCTTAGTTGTGGCATGTGGGATCTAGTTCCCCAACCAGGGATCAAACCCAGGGCCCCAGCATTGAGAGATCAGAGTCTTAGTCACTGGACCACCAGGGGAGTCCCAAAAGACAGACTTTCTAAAAGACAAAGTGAGGTATAAAAGTCGTTAGGTGTTAACAGAACAGACTCATCAGCATTCAGTAAAGTCTAACAGGAGAGTTGACTCAGAAAGAAAAGCATTACAGAAGTACCATCAATGCACTATTTAACCTGAGAACTATGAAGAATCATATAAAACGGTGGACTTTCAAGCCTTGTATTAGCAGAACTCTGATTAGGTATGAGGGCATTGCTTCTATTTCTTTCATTCACGCTGTGTGGCCTGTGGGATCTTAGCTCCCCTGCCAGGGAGTGAACACTGGCGCCCTACAGTGGAAGCACAGGGTCCTCACAGGGACGTCCTGGGGACGTTGGTTCTGAAACGAATCATGTATGCCTTGAGAGTTTTGGATGATGATGGAAGAGGATGATAATACTAAAAAAGATCCATTTGCATTCGCACCTGGCTATTAAAAATGATCTTTTCAGAGCATAGGGTTCCTTTTAAAAACAAAAAAAGAAAAAATTTTAAAAATTTATTTATTTGCTGCCTTGGGTCTTAGTTGCAGCATGCAAGATCTTCCTTGTGGTGCTTGGGGGTGCACAGACTGAGGTGTTCAGAGAGAGAGAGAGTGAAGTCGCTCAGTCGTGTCAGACTCTTTGTGACCCCGTAGACTGTAGCCCACCAGGCTCCTCCGTCCACGGGATTTTCCAGGCAGGAATACTGGAGTGGGTTGCCATTTCCTTCTCCAGGAGATCTTTCCAGCCCAGGGATCGAAGTTGGGTCTCCCACATTGCAGGCAGACTTTCTCAGTCTGAGCCACTGGGAGTTGTTCAGAGGCAAATAGAATCTTAGTTTCCTGCCTGGAGATCAAACCTGGATTCTTAGTCACTGCACCACCAGGGAAGTGGTTCTTTTATTAATAAAAAGCAGTATTTTCACATGGGTACCCCGTGTGAAGCTGCAGGGAAAGTGTCGAGTATCTCTGAACCACTTTTACTTCCTGTAGTAACCTTGAGTGCTCTGGGATGTCCAGCAGTGCGTTTTAGTCCCATCCTGTGTGGTCCCACATTCATTTTGGTTGAGCATTCATTATCACAGTAATGGTAACAGAAGATTCTGCCACTTGGCCTTTTGTATGACTTGTGGCACCTTTTTGTAGAGCTTCAGTAAGTTACGACTTCTTTTTGCCTAGACCCATGGAAGCATAAGAATGTTTGTATGTGTCCTTGAAGTTGCGCTGTGCTTCTTTATTTCTTTAATCACTTTAATCAGTCTGTAAGTATGCTGTCTGGTCTGATATCTCCCCTCCCTTCCCCTTTTCTTCCCTCCCCTCAGCTGAAGAGCTGTTGCATAATATCTCAGCAAACATCCTCTGTTTGCCTGCCTGTCTTGAAGGAAGTCCAGAGTTCTGCAGGTGTCTCTAGAGTCATCTCACCTAGGTGGAGGCTGAGCTCTGTCCCTGCCCTGTGCACGTTAGCACAGGGAGCTTGTAGGGTACTGGGATGCTAAGAGTGTTGACCTGTGATTTTAGACTATGGCCTTTAAATGTTTGCATACATTTCTGCTAAGAGAATTTTGGAGAATTCTTTATCATCATCACATGGTTTTTCATCGCATAAGTAGAGTAGCAAATCATGTAATTTCTGTTATATTGTAAATGTTGATGTTTTAAAATAAAAATTATCTCATTCTTCTAAAATGAATCTAGTGGGCTCTAAATACTGTTATAAATTGACCTATTGTCATCCATTTAAAAAATACACGACTAAGCTTTTCATTGAATTGGAAATGTTAATTTTTCATTTTTTTCTCCTTGAAATGATATTTCAGTTCCACTTCCTGTACAAAAATGTTAATTTATTTTTATACTTGAAAATCTTTTATTGATCATTCTGTCATCTTTCTGCAACAAAAATATGGAGTGATGGGAATGATTTTTTATTTTCTATCCTATAAGTCACTTCAGTGTTAATTTCTTTTGGTTTGTGTCAGTATGGTTATTAACATAAATTAATCAGAACAAGTAGGCATACGTTTTGGATAAGTAATTAAACATGAAAGGTAGAATTATGTTGGAAAGCAACTTGAGACAAATGGAGCTGCAACACTGAATTATTTCATGTGTTGGGGAATGATTACCACTTAATGCGAGAATAAGATTTTTCATTTGCATAGATGTAAAATTTGAGAAACCTTGTTGACAGAAGTAGATAGGATCAGAAGAACTTTTGTTGTATCAGATTTACTTACTATTTTTATTTTTAACTGGAGTATAGTTGCTTTACACTGTTGTGTCAGTTTCTGCTGTAAAACAACATAAATCCCCTATACATATACATATATTCCCTTCCTCCTGAGCCGCCTCCTTGCTTTCCCCCAGCGCCCGGCCTTCTAGGTCCCACAGAATGCAGAGCTGAGCCCCGCGCGCTGTGCAGCAGCTCCCTACTCGCTGTGTGTGGCACATGGTGGTGTCTCTATGCCAGGGCTGCTCTCAACTCACCCCACACCCCTGCCCACAGATCCACTCCCCACATCTGTGACTGTATTCCTGCCCCGGCCACTTAGCTTGTAATCTTTTAAATTATCGAAATTATTTAAATTGTCGAAACCTGATATGTCTTTATGAATCAACCACCTCAACACTTAGCTCCCTTTAATTCTGTTGCGAGCAGAGAGCTGGGAGCCTCCGGATTGTGAAAGGATGTGTGGCCCCCAGATAGGTCGTTCAGTCCACAGTGTCAGCACTGGTGTTTCAGGTCACCCTCATGGCCACTGATTCAGGAAACGTGGGCTCCAGTCGAGCTTTGCCAGTTACTTCTTAGCTGTGTTCGAGGGTCCTGTCAGACCGTAGCATTTCACAGTTCTGCAACTTGCCTTGAGTATCCTATAATTGTTTTCTTACCACTGATCACCCAGACGAGGTACTTCTCAAATCCTCAACTCCGAACCTGCATAAGCGTCTGTAATCTTTTGTGAGGTTCTGAAAGACTGATTGATCTCTCTTGCCACTTGCCAGCATCCACCTGAAACTAGATTTTTCCAGGTCAGCAGGTCCTGGGGCCGTGTGTATTTTCCACCTGAACTGGATTTTTCTAGTCCATTGCTCAGTTATCCCTTCTAATGCTAGTTTTCAGGCCTTAACCCAGTTGCTTTGGCTATTGCTAGGAGATCATTGTTCCTTTGCTGGCGACATTTGTGCTTCCTCTTCTTGGGCATCTCTTCACTAGGATTGGATGGTAGGCGCATTGCTCAGCTCAGCATCATTATACATGGTAGATGGCTTAGGTGCCTGTTTAAGAAGGAAGGAAGGAGGGAAAGTTGCTCAATCGTCCGACTCTTTGTGACCTCACAGACTATACAGTCCATGGAATTCTCCAGGCCAGAATACTGGAGTGGGTAGCCTTTCCCTTCTCCAGGGGATCTTCCCAACCCCGGGATCGAACCCAGGTCTCCTGCGTTGCAGGCGGATTCTTTACCAGCTGGGCCACAAGGGAAGCCCTGTTTAATTTAAAATAATATATATAATCAACCTTAGTACTTTACTGTCAAGTCTTACTAGCGACGCCTCCTAATTTTGTTTAATGAAATGCTTGTTGATATAAACTAGATCTTAAACTCAAGACATGCTAGAACGCTAGACCTTTTAAACCACAGTTACTGTCTTAGAGGGAGGTAGATGCATCGTCTTTGGAGAAAAACTGTCTTTGCCTTAGGCGCCTTGCATCCATCTGAATGTAGGCCTTTTGTAGCGTGGAGTGGAGCTGGTGAAGTGCCGAGTGGAGCCGTAGGTTGAGAAAACACCGTAGGCGGCTTTTTAGGATCTTCTGGATTTAGGGCGGCCTGTAGGCAACATTCTGAAATAGAGCGATGTGACAAGAAAGTCACGGCCCATGGCCATCTGTGTAATTTTGCATTATCCCTTTGGGGTTATTAGTGTTCTCTTCATCAACACAGATGATTGTATGTATACTTGACCTTCTGCTGTGAAACAGCCCGTTGAGTCTGAGATGTCGCCATTTAAAACGCTTTCTTTTTCTGACAAAGGAAGTGCAGATACTTTGTAAACTGAAACGGTTCTGGTCTTTATTATTCTAGTAAATTTAGGATAGGGCTGATACTAAGGAGTAGTCTGAGCAGGAACAGAACTGGGGACCCAGGGCAGAGACCGCTGGGCCCCAGGTTGCCTGCCTGTCTGTGGCTCAGGAGCTGGCGCCTCTACCAACAGGGGCTTTGAGAGCAGCCTGGCATTTGTCAGAGCAGCTGTGACGTGGTCACCCTTTGTTTCAGCGGAGGTTTTCTGAGGGTCTGTCTCTGTTGTGTGGTGTATTGGTTGTCTGTGGGCACTGTCTCCAGAATGTCTACGAAAGTTGCATTTGGTGAGGAGATTGCCGTTTCAGGTGGGCCGAATCTCCTGGGGATCTGTTGATTTTTCTATTGAGGTAAAACACGGTTTTTAAGAAGCATTTTTTATTGAAGTATAGTTGATTACAATGTTGTATTTATTTCTGCTGTATAGCAAAATGATTCAGTGATATATGCAGATAATATATACAGAGATATATGGGCCTCCCTGGTGGCTCTGGTAGAGAATCTGTCTGCCAGGCAGGAGACTCGGGTTCAGTCCCTGAGTCAGGAAGATCCCCTGGAGAAGGAAATGGCAACCCACTCCAGTACTCTGGCCTGGAGAATCCTATGGACAGAGGAGCCTGGCGGGCTGCCGCCCATGGGGTCGCAGAGAGTCGGACATGACTTGATGACTACATACAGACACACACACACACATTTCTTTTTTCATATTCTTTTCCATTATCACAGAATATTGAATATAGTTCCCTGTGTTATACAGTCAGACCTGTTGTGTATCCGTTCTAATAGTTTGCATCTACTGATCCCAAACTCCCAGTCCATCGCCACCTTCCCACCTCTGCCACCACAGTTCCGTTACCTCTATCTGTAAGCCTGTTTCTGCTTTGTTGATAAATTTGTGTTCTATTTTAGATTCCACACAGAAGCGATATATGCGATGCTTGTCTCTATCTTTCTGGTTTATCTCACTTAGTGGGCTAATGTCTAGGTCCGTCCATGTTGCTGCAAGTGGCATCATTCTGTTATGACTGAGTAGTATTCCGTGTGTGTGTGTGTGTGTGTGTGTGTATACTTACATATATACACCACACATAGCACATACATCTACTCATCTGTCAGTGGACATTTGGATTGTAACACATGCCATTTTGATTAGTCACTGGTTTCATTTTCCTTTGCCCACTCTGTAGAGAAAGCAAACCTTTGAAAGCATAAGGATCAAACTCTTGAGTGATACATTGTGGTTGAATGAGAGGCAGTGAGCACTCTTCTGCAAGGTGCAAGCCGAGCCCTCCTTGTCAGCCTCTGGATGACGTAAGCCAGAGGCTGTGCTGGATCGACCATTTGGGTTCTGGAGGGACAAGGTCAGGAGACATCATGCTTGAAGTGGAGAAGTTTGTGTTTTGGACATCTGAAAAAGGCTAAATCCCCAACCTGCTACAAGGCTCCTTTTGCAGGTCTTGTTGATGCGATAGAATCAAAGCTTTGTGATGTCTCTCCTTCCAGCAAGGATTGAAGTAGAACTCCTGTAGGTCCAGATAGCTCATGGCCTTTGGAGTCAGCATGCTCGTGTTAAGACCCCAGGTCTGTCACTCTTCACCTGTTTCTTCTGAACCCCTTTCTATGTCTGTGAGAAGGAGATGATGTCTAGTTTGGAGAGTTGCTAGAATCCCACGAGAAGGTGCAGAAACATGGCAGGAGGTCCGCGGCGGCAGCCTTGCCTGCCTGCACTGCGGCTCATGCTCCGCGGCAGCTGTGCTGTCACCGCAGGCTCTTTGGCCGTTGTGCTGCCCCTTCCGACAACGCAGCACCATGAACACACGAGCCTGGTGCTGTCCGGGCTTGGCGGCATTGATAGCGATGGTGTGTGATTCCACTTGCTCACTGTGACGCTGGTTCCTTGAGGCCACGACCTGTATTCTTTGCTGATAAGGCCACGGCTAGTCAGATATTGCCTTTCTTTTTCTCATCACCAGCCTGCTGGTGGCTTTAGTGTTCTGTAGTTGTTAAGGTGAACCTTTTACTTTCTTTTCTTTTTTTGGTTTGACCCAAATTTGCAGGATTTTAGTTCCCCAACCAGGATGGAGCCTGCACGCTCGGCAGTGGAAGTGAGGAGTCTTAACCACTGGACTGCCAGGGAATTCCTGTGGTGGTCCTTTTTTTTGAAGAAGTGAACTTGTTTTATAAAGGGTAGTTAGGGATGGGAGCCAGAGAAGGCAATGGCACCCCACTCCAGTACTCTTGCCATGGAGGGAGGAGCCTGGTAGGCTGCAGTCCATGGGGTCGCTAAGAGTCAGACACGACTAAGTGACCTCACTTTCACTTTTCACTTTTCACTTTCATGGATTGGAGAAGGAAATGGCAGCCCACTCCAGTGTTCTTGCCTGGAGAATCCCAGAGACAGGGGAGCCTGGTGGGCGGCCGTCTGTGGGGTCGCACAGAGTTGGATGTGACTGAAGTGACTTAGCAGCAGCAGGGGTGGGAGGGGGAAGCAATTTTTCAACATTACTTTCTTTGACAGCCCTTTTAATTAAAAATAGAACACACAGGAATGTGTGTAAATTACAGCTGTGAGGTTCACTGAATTATGACAAAGTAACTACACCTGTGTAGGTCCTCATGCCCCTTGTCATCGCGGCACCTCGTCCCAGCTGTGTTTTGATTGCCTGTTAGAGGCAAGGCAGTATTTGATAGCTGTAGGGTTGGAATATAGGAACTTGGCCTTGCATAGGAGACACACGTATGTAAACATGCCACCGCAGCTTTCGAGACTGTCTTCCCCCAAGAGAAAAGCTCGTGTTTCCATTCAATGGTTCATTCCGTAAACATTTATTAACTTTTGACACAGTGCCAGGTATGCAGTTAAATGCTATGAATACAGCAGTGATAAAGCCCTTGGCCTCAGTGGGCTTACGTGTCTAGGTCTTACTCACCAGTGCTGACCTAGCGCCGAAACACGTGGCAGTTGTTTAGTAATGTCTTCTCAACCCAACTAAAAATACTCCCTGTACTCTTCTCCAGTGGCATTCATCCTCTTGTAGTCAGCTGTTAGACCTCTGATTTTCTTTTCCCATGTCTTTAAAACTTTTATTTTTTCTTGAGATATAGTTGATTTACAATATTATATTAGTTTCAGGTACACAACATAGCGATTCAAGTTTTTTGTAGATGATACTCTCATTTATAGTTACTATAAAATATTGGCTGTAATCCCTGTGCTGTACAATATATCCTTGTAGCTTATTTATCTTATACATAGTAGCTGGTACCTCCTAACCCTCTATCCCTATCTTGCCCCTCCTCCCTTTCTGGTAACCACTATTTTGTCTTCCATATCTACGAGTCTGTTTGTTGTTGCTGCTGTTATATTCACTCACTTATTTTATTTTTCAGATTCTGCATATAAGTGGTAACAGAGGATATATGTCTTTTTCTGTCGGATTTATTTCACTCAGTTTGATACCTCAGTCCATCCAAGACCTGACCTCTAGATTGCAGGATCCTGGAATGTAGGTTATCCATTCTAGCCTCTTGCACAGAAAGGACTTAGTCTGATTATTGAAGGTGTGACAAGTGCCAAGTAAATAGTACAGTCAGTAAGTATTGTCAGAGGTTCAGAGGAGCTGCAGAGTGTTAATGGCTATGGTAGAGCTTTTCTTGCTAAAGTCGCCAGTAGTCATCTAGTCCCTAAGTCCATTAAAGCTATTGATTCCTTAGTTTACTTTTCTGCAGCATTGACAATGACCATTTTCTCCGAGAGGTCTTTTGATTTCACCTCTCTAGGCTAGCTTGTTTTCTCCTTGTGTCACCTCCTCTGAGGGTTCTCTGCCTGTGAGTGTGTTAGGCCTTAGAGCCCCCTCTTGGCTCACTGGCTTTCACTGTCTGCGTATTCTGTATCCTCCATTTGTTGGTGATTCCCAGGTGATTTCTTGCCCTGAGCCTGTTCCTGGGTTCCTTTCCCACTCATGCAGCTGTCTCCTGGGCATTGCCCACTGATGTCCTGAACTAAATATATTCAGAACTAGACCCTAGTACCTAACCTCGTCAGCTTCCAGTCACAGGTGCTGCACTACAAGTGTTTTCTCTCCACATAAATGCAAGGGGCAGCAACCGAGTGTCCTCTCTCTCACTCTTCAGCCTCCTCCATCCCCTTACATCCGTCCAGACTCCCAGAGTCCCAGCAGTTCTACTTGCTGAATTTCTCTTGGATTTACCTGCCTCCCCTCCTTCCCTGCAGGCTTCTTTGGCAGCTCGGGTGGTAAAGAATCTGCCTGTAATGTGGGAGACCTTGATTTGATCCCTGGGTTGGGAAGATCTCATGGAGGAGGGTACGGCAACCCACTTCAGTATTCTTGCCTGGAGAACACCCACTGACAGAGAAGCTTGGTAGGCTACAGTCCATGGGGTCACAACGAATCAGACACAACTGAGCGACTAAGTACAGCATAGCTCCTCGCCTGCATCTATTGTTTCTTGCTTGGATAACTCTCCAGTGGCAGATGTCCCAGCAGCCAATCTGGGACTTCTTTCAAAACATTCTCCACATTGTTGCTGGAGGGGTCATGTCTCAGTTTAGTTCAGTCGCTCAGTCTTGTCCAACCCTTTGTGACCCCACGGACTGCAGCACACCAGGCTTCCCTTTCCATCATCAACTCCCAGAGCTTGTTCAAATTCATAGCCATCGAGTTGGTGATGCCATCCAACCATCTCATCCTCTGCCGTCCCCGTCTCCTCCTGCCCTCAGTCTTCCCCAGCATCAGGGTCTTTTCCAAGGAATCAGTTCTTTGCATCAGGTGGCCAGTGGAGCTTCAGCTTCAGGATCAGTCCTTCCAATGAATATTCAGGACTGATTTCCTTTAGGATTGACTTATTTGATCTCCTTGAAGTCCAAGGGACTCTCAAGAGTCTTCTCCAACGAAACAATTCAAAAGTATCAGTTCTTTGGTGCTCAGCTTTCTTTATGGTCCAACTCTCACATCCATACATGACCACTGGAAAAACCATAGCTTTGACTAGACGGCCTTTGTGGGCAAAGTAGTGGCTCTGCTTTTTAATATGGTGTTTAGGTTTGTCATAGCTTTTCTTCCAAGGTGCAACTGTCTTCTATTCTCATGGCTGCAGTTACCATCTGCAGTGATTTTGGAGCCCAGAAAAATAAAGTCTGTCCCTATTTCCATTGTTTCCCCATCTGTTTGCCATGAAGTGATGGGACCGGATGCCGTGATCTTAGTTTTCTGAATGTTTCGTTTTAAGTAAGCTTTTTCCCTCTCCTCTCTCATTTTTTTATCAAGAGGCTTTTTAGCTCTTCTTTGCTGTCTGTCATAAGGGTGGTGTTGTCTGCATGTCTGAGGTTGCTGATGTTTCTCCTGTCACTCTTCTGGCTTGTGCTTCCTCCAGCCTGGCGTTTTGCATGTTGTACTCTGCATATAAGTTAAATAAGGAGGGTGACAATAAACCACCTGAATGTATTCCTTTCCCGATTTTTAATCAGTCCATTGTTCCATGTCTGGTTCTAACTGTTTCTTGACCTGTATACAGATTTCTCAGGAGGCAGGTCAGGTGGCCTGGTATTCTCATCTCTTGATTTTTCCACAGATTATTTTGATCAGCACCGTCAATGGCTTTAGCATAGTCAATAAAGCAGAAGTAGATGTTTTTCTGGAACTCTCTTGCCTTTCCTATGATCCAACAGACGTTGACAATTTGATCTCTGGTTCCTCTGACTTTTCTAAATCCAGCTTGAACGTCTGGAAGTTCTCGGTTCATGTACTGCTGAAGCTTAGCTTGGAGAATTTTCAGTCTTACTTTGCTAGCTTGTGAGATGGGTGCACTTGTGTGCTGGTTTTACCATTCTTTGACATTGCCTTTCTTTGAGATTGGAATGGAAACTGACGTTTTCGTTTCCAGGAGGGGGTTATGCTTGTCACTCCCCTACAGTTCTTAGTGTGTGGCTCTTCTTTGCCTTCAGTCTTGCTGACAGGATTGCCTCCCACCTAAGCTTATGGCTTGGTCTCTCCAGGCTTGCTTTGTGTCTCCCCATAGCCACACCTGTCCTTTCCTACCCAGTCATCAGCTTCCAGTTCCCAGGTCTCAGAGAGCTCACCTCCATATTTCTGGATGTGTGGCTGCTTCTGTTGTCCCCTCCACTTTTGTCTGTTCTCTTCAAAAGGAGGTGTTCTCTGTCTATTGTGCTCCGAATTGAGGTTCCTATCCTGCGTTCTCCTCCCTCTAGCGGGAGGGTGTTCGCGGTCCCCCGTCCTGTGGAAAACCTATAGTCAAGTCTCACTGGCCTTCAAAGTCAGGTTCTCTGGGGTTCCTGGTCCCTTTGCCGGATCCCCAGGCTCAAAACCTTCACAATAATAGGAGAATGTCTTAGGTATTATTGTTCTCCAGTTTGTGGGTCACCTACCTGATGTGTACGGGATTTGATTTTATTGTGATTGTCTTTGGACTTGGGGTATCTTTTTTTGGTGGGTTCCAGCATCCTCCTGTTGACGGTTGTTCAACAGCTAGGTGCAGCTTTGGTACTCTCAGAGAAGAAGATGAGCACGTGTTCTGCTCCGTCATCTTGAACCACCAGCCACCCGCAGACTGAGCAATGTCTTTCATCTCTATTTAGCTATCTGTGCCTAGGAGATCGTAGGTACTGAAAATACTTCAGTGAATAGAATGAGGTTTTTTTTTCTTTTCCCTTTTTGGCCATGAGTATAACATTAAGTTATTGTATGGATTTATCTGGGTAACTTTTTTTTTCATTCTAACATCAGAATTTGAGGTCTGAAATTATATATATGTATATATATGTATAAAATTCTTGGTTGATCTTCATGGTACTTGTTCTCTGCAGAGCTGAATGTTGTTAGACTGATGTTGGTAGGTCCTGTACTAGCAGGAGCCACGCTTGTTGACATTGCATCTGGCTGACCCCCTGCTCTGCTTGGCACATGAGTGTTGAGCTGTGTGGAGGAAGAAGAGCACGCATGGGGACGGCAGATGGACTGTGATCTGAGGTTTTGGAACATAGGACTAGTGTGCACAACTGTGATTTCATGAATCTAAGGGCTCTGCTGCTGCTGCTGCTGCTAAGTTGCTTCAGTCGTGTCCTACACTATGCGATCCCATAGACGGCAGCCCACCGTCCCTGGGAGGTACTAGTGCATGTCAAAAGTTCCTATATGTGACTGTGAAAAAGAAAGTCAGCTTTAAATGAACTCTGTTTATAGGAAAAACCCGTTACTTTTCTCTGTGCTCTTAGGTAGATATTTCAGTTTCAAATTGTTGGGCTCAAGTATTTTGAGGGTGGCACAGTCTTACAATTTGTTAGAAAGAACCAGCTTTTATCTTTTGTCACTTCTTTTTTTCTTAATCAAAAGTAACACACGCTCTTGTAAGACATTGACATGACATGTTGGAGTACCTGCAGTCACTCTATTCTACTACCTTATTTTATTTTCCTTGTATCACTTAATACTATCTAAAATTATTTGTATGTGTGTTTCTTATCTATTTCTTTTCAAAACACTTTTACAAATAATAGGGAATATTTTTCTGAGCACTGACTATGTGTGTTTCAAGTATCATATATGTATTATTAACTCCTTTAATCCTTTTAAGAGCCCTGAAAGGTAAGTTACTGTAATTATCCCTGATTTCCAGGTGAGGAGCTTATAGTACAAGTAGTTAAGTAAGTCTTAAGTGCATAAACAGTATATGGTGGGAATGACATTTAAATCCAAAAAGCGTGTCTGGTGGCTCAGTGGCAAAGAATCCACCTGCCAATGCAGGAGACGTAAGAGATGAGGGTTTGATCCCTGGGTTGGGAAGATTGCTACTAGAGTTGGAAATGGCAACCCACTCCAGTATTCTTGCCTGGAAAATTCCATAGACAGAGGAGCCTGGTGGGCTATAGTTTATGGGGTTGCAAAGAGTCAGACATTACTGAGCCGTGTGCATGTGTGCACACATGCACCCTGACTCCAGTATCTCTCTCTCTCACACACACACACATATACACACACCCCTGACTCCAGTGTCTCTCTCTCTCACACACACACACACACACACACACATGCACACACCCCTGACTCAGTGTCCTAAACCTGACTCTGCTCTGCTGAGTCTCAGTGTAAGCTCTACAGGGCAGGTGGCTTGCTTCTTGCAGCTCCCAGCATGATGCTCTGCACTGGTGCATGGAATCAACATGAAATATACCAAACAGAAAGTAAGAATGAAGTATTTTTTCAGCACCCTTCTACAGTGCAATTTGGTTGTTTTCCTCAGAAAGCTTTTTCTTTTCAATATAAGCATACACTTATTCATAGATAAAGTCCTTTTACATAAACATTACCGTCTTGGGAAACATTTCTATTCCTCCATGACCACTTGGGGACTCTGTCCCTTGAGATGTGACATTGTCTTAGCTGTGCAAGAATGGACAGGACTGAGATTATTTTATGCTACCTAAATGTTAGTCTCCTTGAGGTGTGGGGGACAGGTTAGCCTCGTCAGCAATATCCTGGGGAAGGAGTGCTCCTCCAGATGGCTGCTGCCACCTATTTTCTGTTGATTCTTACTGGGAGTTGTCAATCCTGTAAAGAAAATGAACGGTGCTCAATTCTGAGGGTATACCTACTTGGAAGGGGCTTCCCAGATGGCGCTAGTGGTAAAGAAATTGCCTTCGGATGCAGGAGACGTAAGAGATGCAGGTTTGGCACCTTGGTTGGGAAGATCCCCTGGAGAAGGGCACGGCAACCCATTCTAGTACTCTTGCCTGGAAAATCCCACGGACAGAGGAGCCTGGCGGGCTATAGTCCATGGGTCGCAAAGAGTCGGGCACAACGGAAACAACTTAGCGTGCATATGTACTTGGAGGTTTGAGTGTGTTGGTTACTGACTCTGATCTTTGCCAGTTCCCATAGTTAAATTTTCTTTGTGGAACTTCCCTCGTGGTCCAGTGGCTGAGGCTCCACACTCCCAGTGCAGGGGGCCAGTGCTGGATTCCTGCCCAGGGAACTGGATCCCGCATGCCACGACTGAGAGCCCGCTGCTGCAACAAAGACTGGAGATCTTGCATGCTGCAGCCAAGACCCGGAACAGCCAAACACATTTTAAAAATTAAAATTATTTTTTCTTTGTGTAATAACATTTTATAATAATGTTTGAGAAGTGATTATCATCTTTCCTTCTGTTCCCTTCCAGTGGGAGCAGAGGGTTTCCCTGTGGGATAGGGACTCTTAGGTTAGCATGGGGTCAGCTGCCAGAAGACCATCAATTTCTTACACTATGTAGCATCTTGTTAAGTGTGCATATTTTGCTGGAGGAGCTTTCTATCCCAGAATCAAGTGTGAGGACACAAAAAGCCCTTTTTGATATAGGTATTAACACACCAAAGAGTTGACTCATTGGAAAAGACTCTGATGCTGGGAAGGATTGGGGGCAGGAGTGGAGAAAGGGACGACAGAGGATGAGATGGCTGGATGGCATCACCAACTCGATGGACATGAGTTTGAGTGAACTCCGGGAGTTGGTGATGGACAAGGAGGCCTGGCGTGCTGCGATTCATGGGGTTGCAAAGATCAGACACGACTGAGCAACTGAACTGAACTGAGCTGAACTGATTGTTAGTTGAAAAAAAATGAGTAGGTTATTGTCAGTTGCTCTCGCTTATGAAGTTAAAGATTGTCATACGGTTGCTGGCTGTTTAGAATTATTTTATGACTTGCTTATTTTTCTCCTCAGCTGTTTAGTTTTACCTAATTTGTTTGTATTACCATACTGGAGTCTGAGAAAGAGTTGGTAGAGGTTAAACTTTTAGAAGAAATGTTGGGCTTAAGATAGACTGGGAACCTGGAGCAGATATGGATGTCTGTGAGTCTGTCAGCTCTTGTTACTAGCTGCCTTAGCCTTAGGCTTCAGAAAATACAGTGGGCCTGCCTGTGTTATACAAGCTGGGACTTGTACATTACAAGTTGGGACTGCCTGGGTAGATGTAGAATGAAATGAGCCCAGTGTGGGAAAAGACAGACAAGTAACACGATTATGAAAAGGAAATATGTATCATAGTGGGGAAAAGCTGAGTCTTCAAAGTGCGCTTGGTAGAATGGCTAATGTCCGTGTTGATTTACTTCTACTGGTACAGTTTGCCCAGCGTGGGGGCAGGGGCGGAGGATAAGGACAAAGCTGGAGTTGTGGTCTTGTGGATCTCAAGTGTTTACCAACGAACCAGACAGAGGAGGTCAGGCAGTGTGGTGCCTCTGCTCTGAGAATCCCAGCTGGAGACAAAACATTCTCTTTGTATAGCACGTGGTGAAATTGTGGGTTCTGGATCTAGGAAAGGAGTAGCGGAAAACCACAACCAAAGCAGAATTTTTCTCTGGAGTTGCGGTTAATGAGGTAGTCCTAAAGGGATCCTGGCCTCTGAGATGTAGAAGGGAAGGGGCAGGGCCATGGGGGTGGTAAGGTGGAGAGAGGAGGAAGCCAGTGGTCTTTTAATTACTGTTTTATATAGAATGATCAGATCCAGCGTTGAGACAGAAACAGGAGATTCATTTCTCTTGTCTGATCTTTAGCTCTAACCTTTTTGTGTTGGAGGTTAGTGACCAGTTTTGTTGGGTGATTGTAGTGAGGGTTTGTAAACACAGGAAAAGCTGGTTTTAGCTGGAAAAGCATGTCTCTTGGAGTGAGTAGCAGAGGGCTATACAGTAGGTGTGGGTTTACAGTAGTTCTTGCCCTTCTGTTCTTGGGGTGATGCCTTCCTCCACATTTTTCATCCAGCCTTTACCAGGTTTTTCTGAATAGTTACTAGTAAATCATAAGTGTCTGTAACTTGGTCGGTCATTTTTTATATCGTGGTGCTGGTGGTGATTTAGTTGTTTAGTTGCATCTGAGTCCTGGTGATCCCGTGGAATATAGCCCACCACACTTCTCTGTCCATGGGATTTCCCAGGCAAGAATACTGGAGTGGATTACTGTTTCCTTCCCCAGGAGATCTTCCCGACCAAGGGATTGAATCTCATCTGCATTGCAGGCAGATTTTTTTTAACAGTTGAGCCACCAGGGAAGCCCTCTTCCATATCAAATAGGTATAATTATGAACACTCATTATTCAGAGAGATGGACTGGATTAACAGGGGAGAGGTGTGACTGCCGTGACCAGAAACAGTATGGAAAGCCAGGAAAAGAATCTGAGGTTGCTCCATATCCCCAAACAGACACTTTACTTCCTGAGGAGTTTAGCCCTAAAAGTCCCTTCCAGGTCAGGTAGTACCAAGTTGTTGGGAAGGTAAACCCAAGATTCTGTTCCCTCTGTGATGTGTCTCATTTTTGGAGCTGACCCAGCACACCTGTGTCTCTGAGGTTAGGTCATCCTGCCAGCCCCTGGGGGAAGCATTGTGAGGATGGTTCTCTCTGGTTTATTTTTTGTCTCCAGGCTTCATAAGCATGCAGATTCTCAGGCTCTTCCCTTTGTCTTAGTTTCCTTTTGAATGTTTGTACGGAAGCTTTTGTTTTGTGCCGCTGGTTTTTGTTTTCCTGGATCTGAGTGTGCTTTTTAGGGGAAACTTCAGTGCCCAAACTGGATACCTGGTACAGTCTGGCTTAAGTGGGACATTCTGAAAAGTCCTCTTAGAGGATGATGAGAATCAAACTCAAGCCGGTACAGCTCTTGTGATTTTGAGTCAGACATCTCTCAAATATCGAAGCGAGGTCTCCCTCTTGAAGACTTGTTCCCCAAGGCCCCTTGTTCCTGGCCCCTGGTTCCTCTTGTGCCCCTCCCAGGGCCCTGGTGCTAGTTTCTTTTCTCTCAAGTTGCCCCTTCCATTGTGTGAGTTTCATGTCATGTGAATATCTGGGTGTCAGTCCTGAGTCTGGGAGCTCCAGGGGCCACCAGAGAACTCACTGGTGGTGTGAGGCCCTGTGGCCGTTGCAGCTGGTGTAGCTGTGTGTCCCCTCCCCCAGCCCCCAGCCCGCCTCTTAAACTGTACATTGCTAACTCAGCCTCCTTTCTTTTTATTTTTTTTAAGATGTGTTTTTTGAATCTTTATAGATTAAAAAAAAAAGAAATCTGTATTATGCTCTGTTGATGTCCTGATTTTTGTTCAGCTCTTCACCCTGAAGCATCTCCCTGCATCCATAGCTCTTACTTCACCATTTTTTTTTCTTTTTTTTGACTGTGCCTATCTTTTTGAGTCTATAAATAATACCTTACTAGCTTTATTTTAGCCCCCAAATTCTTTTCTTTATACTTCTGTTTTTCCTACAGATCCTCAGCACTTATTGGAGCCTCCTTTAGAAAGACATAGTTGAAAAGACTTTAACTGGGTTTGAAAAGTAATTAAGAGTTTGCTAGGTCTTTATCTCTGGAATGATGTCGGGTCTAGCTAGCTCTCTTCAGGACCTCTTTCCACGAATCGTGGGCCTCAGTGTGTAAAGGTGGGCTTTCTGAACTCATTCCATAGACGCCTGTTTCTAGTCCCTCTGAATCTCCATTTACTTGGCAGCAAAGATGACCTCCTCTAAGGCAGTTAGATACAGCAGCAGGTCATGCTTCCTCTTCTTTCAGAACAGCTCGCGTTTGAATGCCTCTCAGTCGGCGCAGGATTCGCTGTGGTGGGAAGTAAAACTATGCTCGCATATGGGCTCAGTCACTTCCCAGTCTTTGCATTTTCTGCCACAAGCGCCTTCTGTCCTGACTGGGACCCACGTAACCTCTGTCAGCGGAATTGCACAGCCCAGGATGTCTGAACACCTGGAGGTGGTAGAACATGTGCTGTTTGAGACTTGCTTTGGGTGATGT
>SJXQ01001550.1:0-95442 GCA_006408695.1 Aepyceros melampus | reverse complement strand
ATGGAATGTGGTGAGAGCCGAGTGGGGCAGCGGGGGTGGGAGAGGGCGTTGTACAGCCTCCCAGAGCCAGCCTGGTTGGGAGAGGCTCGGAACTCTGCTTCCTGGGAAGATCCACAGAGCAGAGAGGTCAAAATGCTCTGAATCTGCACTCTGCTCAGCCTCTGGTATGCTGTGGTGCAGGTTGACTGAATTCCCAGATGTTTGATCATCTCTATAAAGTGGAAAGGAATCTACTGTGTAGCACCCAGGAGTCAATGAAAATAAAATGTGAAATATGAAAATGTTTTAAACCCTAAAGAACTCTCCATGGTAAAGCGATAGGTGTTTATTTTAGTGTAGAGGGTACTATATATTATATGTTCTGCATGCTCGGTAAGTCAATTCAGTTGTGTCCTACTTTTGTGACTCTATGGACTGTAGCCTGCCAGGCTCCTGATCCACGGCAAGAATACTGGAGTGGGTTGCCATGCCCTCCCCCAGTGGATCTTCCAGACCCAGAGACTGAACCAGTGTCTCATGTCTCCTGCCTTGGCTGGTGGATTTTTTTTCCCACCACTAGTGCCACCTGGGAAGCCCCATTATGTGTTCTAAACAGTGTGTTAAATTGTCTATAAAATAGGTACCCTGTCCTGCTTACAACAGATGGTAAAACTAAGGCTCAGAAGCTTGCGCAGCTAGTAAATGGCATAGCTAGCGCTTGGATCTTGCCTTTGAAACCTGGTTTCTACTAAGCTAATCAGGGTCCATGAGAGGAGTAGGCACCTTATAGCACTAGGTGCCATCTGATACTTTTTTCAGCCAGCAATGTGTTGTGTCCCTAATACCTGGCATTTTAGGTGTTAGGTGAGTTTTGCTTGTTGTCTTTTTTCGATTTTTTTCCCCTGTGTAACTTGTAATGATCTTTAAAGGCATTGAGTTTAAAAAAACTTTTCTTCTTTTTAACCATTCCACTCTTGGTTTAATTGCCCAAGTGGTGATTTAACTGTTAACCTTCCTAACTCTTCCGCTTTGGGCTCACCTAGGGTTTATTTTTTTAATTCAAGGATTGTTGCTTTATATACTTTTGTTTTCTGTCAGATATCAACATGAATCAGCTATAGGTTTACAGAGCAGGAGGCCAGCTGTGATAACTGAGTGCCACCTGAGTCATTTATTCAGCCATTTGAGAGCCTATTGAGTCCCTTGTATCTGGCCAGCAAAGATGAGTAAGGGAACAGGAGAAGACCCATAAAATGCAAGTGATGGCAGGCAGTGCAGTTTGGTGAGTGACATGGTGTGGAGCGCACAGTACGTTGGAAACACCCAGAGGGGGAGACGTCAGTGCAGGACTGGGGAGTTGGGGAAGGCGGGGACGATGGCTGAGCTGAAGTAGGAAAGATAAGCAAGAGTTTGCCAGATTGGAACGGTGGGTGGACACCTGCAGGGTGGTGTTCCAGACAGAGCTGGAGGGCTGGGGACAGCAGGGTGTGCTCATGCCTGGTGCGTGGCAGGAGCAAGAGGCAGGAGCGGCTGGCCAGTGCCAGCTTGGCAGCTGTGTGTGCCAAGCGGAGGCGTTTGAGTGGCGTCCCATTGCCAGTGTACCCCACATGTCCTTTACCTGCTGCTCTGGTTGTTGTCTGACTGTCCTTCGGTCTCCCTTTCCGTTCTCCTTTTGTAATCCCCCTCTCCCAGCCCTTTTCTTGGACTGTCAATGTCAGTCTCCCACATTAAAGGGTTACACCAGGGCTTCTCTGGTGCCTCAGATGGTAAAGAATCCCCCCGCAATCCAGGAGACCCAGGTTTGATGTGGGTCGGAAGATCCCCTGTTGAAGGGAAAGGCAACCCCCTGCAGTATTCTTGCCTGGGGAATTCCATGGACAGAGGAGCCTGGAGGGCTACAGTCCATGGGTTGCAAAGAGTCAGACACTGAGTGACTAACACACTGCACACCCTCTCAGCTCTGTCCCTGTGTGTGTGTGTCCCCTGGGGGTTGGGGAGAGCGGTACAGGGGGAGTTCTGAGAATCTTGGCCTCTAGAATCAGCACTCTGTGAAAGTGAGGAAAGTAATGGTTGGAGGACTGGAGAAGGTTTGTTTTCCAGACCATTGCAAAAAAATCTTAGGGTAGGCATGCAAGGTGTGTGCATGAGGCTGTTGTGGGGGCCACCACCAGCATTGTGGAGCTTTCCAGGTAGCATGCAGGGTGCCCCTAAGAATGAAAAAAGAAAAAAAAGCTGCCCGTTCACTTTATCCTGAGATGGGAGGTTCTGGTCCTCTGTTTTAGGGGAGGGAGTGGAGACTCAGCGAGGTTAAGCAGCCTGCCCGAGAGTTGCTCAGCCAGTACGGGGTGGACCCAGGGCTTCTCTTCCACACGCCCTGTGCCTGCTGCAGGAGGGTCTGGCAGTGCGGCCCTGGGTGTCGTGCAGAAGGCGGCTGCCGTTCCTCAGTCGGCCCCCTTGGTGGCCTTGCCTACGTTAGCTGGTTTTTGCTGCCAGATGAATGAGCCAGCAGCAGCTGCTCTGATAGGCCTGGGAACTTGTCCCTGGAGGGAAAGGCCGCATCCAGGAAGGTTACACCAGGCCTCGAAGCAGAAGTGTCTGGACGCATCACAGAATCTGCTGAACTAGCAGTGTCAGTTGCAAGTCCCGTTCTGCAAGTTTGAGGACTGTAGTGAAATCTATATAAACTTCTATATGCAAACCTCCCCCTGCGTTTCAGACCCAAATTGCACCTGTTAGCAGGATCAAGTGGAGTGAAGGAGAAAGTCCTTTCCAAACTCAAATCTGGGCGGAAGGTCCCTCGCCCTCTCTTGTGAACACTCTGCCTTCCCTGCCCACCTTGCCTTGCCTTTGACAGGAGCTTTCCCGGCCCCTCCCCCCAGCCTCCATGTAGGTTGCTGTGTGGGGCCAGAGCTGTGTGGATGCGTCACTCCCAGGTTTGGGTCAGTTCACATCGGCAGTAGGAAAGCCTCGCCAGCACCGCGGGGGCACTGGGCTTTCCTCTGAAGCCTCCTGTGCCTTAACTCCAGGTCTGCCTGCTGTGCTCGCAGGATTAAGGCGTTTGCCGTGGGCCACTGTCTGCTGTGTTAACACCTGTCTTTCAGGATCCACTTCTGAGTCGTTCTTTCCCTCTACCTTTGTCCCCCTCCTTCCTGAAGTTGTTAAGGCTGTCACACCACTGCCATTGAGCTGTCTTTTGCTCTGTTAAAGTCTTCTCAGTGTTATCAAAAGGAGGACTATGACCAGAGGTCTCTAGCTCACCTCCCTACAGTTACACATGACGTTTATGTAAATTCTTAATCTTATCTAAAATCTTATCCAATATCCCTTGTTAATATCCTTGGGATTGTGATGATAAGCTCTACATGATTTTCCGTAAATGCCCCATACTTTACCAGGCAGAGTAAGTGCTTAAAAGTCCTTTTGTTTAAAAAAAAAAGAAAGGAATTTGTCAAGCTTAGTTTGTGTCTTATCACCAGTAAAATGAATTAGCTCTGGTTTATTGAATGCTTATACATTCCTATAAGGTAGATGTCTCCTACCTGGCCATCTTGGGGATGAAGAAACTGAGGCTAAAGAAAGTGAACGCTTTTGCTCAAGGCCAGCCATCCACCTCTGGATTCAAACTCAGGTCTGTAAGCAAGCCTGTTTTGTCCTCACTGTGCTCTTCTGCCTCCAAGGACATACATCCCAATTTCCTGAAGCTACTTTTAAATTTCAGTCATTAAACTGATTGATAATTATTGAATGGCCCTCGAGAGAGAGGAGTTCTGACAGGGACCCTCCTCATTTTTTTTTATTCTTTAATGGTTCCCCCTTGAAAGCTCTTGCTTATAGAAGAGAAAGCCATAAAGTCCTCTTGTCAGCCTCGGTAGAAATCCTTGCTAGATACTGGGGTGTGTGCTATTCTTTGTCTCTTGATTCATATGCGTAATCTCTCACTCCGTCTTCCCTTCCTGCTGGGTGATCTCTGACCATGCAATCCTCAGACGTTCGTCCTGTCACCTGTCTCCGTAGTGTCTCTTCCCACTGCTTCACCAATACTCAGGGAAGCTTGCGGTTGCCCGTGCTAAGGCAGCCAGGGCCAGGAGGGCTGCGTCCGCATCCGATGGCCCTGTAGGGCCGAGACTTCCCTGCTGGTCGGTGACTAAGACTTTGTCCTCTCAGTGCCGGGGGACCGTGTTCGATCCCTGGTCAGGAGACTAGACCCCCTGTGCCCCAACTAAAGATCTCATGTGCCGTAGGGAAGAGCGAAGATTAGTATGCTGCAACTGTGAGCAGGTGCAGCTGAGTGAACGCAGGCCTAGTCTGGCCGCATCTCTGCTGCTCAGGGAGTGGTGCCTTGTGCTGCCTAGTAGTATGAGGTCCTCTGGAGTAAAAACCCCAGCACCCCCTCCCGCAAACCTCGAGGTCGGCACATTTCAGAGAAACCCAGGTAAGTACCAATACTTTGGGAAATCTTAATTTTAGGGAAGAAAATCCCCAGCACGCTTTGTTTGCATCAGGAGCAGTTAGTGAATGGAGCTGCTGCAGTCTGAGACTTGTGTCAGCTGGTTTTTTTTTTTAAACTACCTTAATAGTACACTCAGCTGGCTGGGGCTCCTGGCACCGACTCTGCCCCCCTTGGACTTGAGAGCCACCAGATGGGGGTCGAGTTTCAGGTCATGAGTCGAGTCATTGCCAGTGGCCTTGACAAGACACTTACACGGGCTTAAGTGAGAGTAAAATAGTGCCACACAGAGGCACTCAGCAATTGTTGCTGTCCCTTTGAACTGAAATCTGGAAGGGAAGCATCTCAGTTTTGTGGGTAAAAAGAAAGAGTAAATAACTGTAATTGAGGATTTCCCTGTGTAGAAAAAGCAGAGTTTTATCTAAATCCGGGACCTTGCTAGGCATTTGGCTACTTAGAGATAATTTTACTGTCTGGTTCTCAGCTGCCATCAGCCAGATCTGAAACTTGGGAAACATGTAATTATGTGTGAGCCTTTGGGCCCCAAGGAAAGAACTGCACAGCCGTTGGGACCTCCATCTAGAGGGCGCTCCCTCCCGCGCTAGAGATGTGCTTTGCAGATTGACCCTGAGAGGGGTTTATGCACTTGAGGGCCCATCTCTGGGAACACACAGAAAACTAGTGGGCAGAGAGGTTTGGAGTAAGGACCTCTGGAGACATATGGCCAGACTGAGTATTGGAGAACCAGTCACGTTGGCCCTTTTCTGTGAGAGGCGTGAAGAGCAAAGCCCTAGAAGCATGAGTATGTGTCCTCAGGCCCCAGCAGGCGCTCAGCTGTGCTGGCATTCTTTAAGTTTAGAATTGCAGCAGTAGTGCTTTTTCTTATTTGTAGACAGATCATCAGTATGTGTTAAATGACAATAGAAACTATACTTGGAACGCAGTCCTCACTCATTTATATGGAAAATTGTGTTATACTTTTGCACAGCCAGTGAACAGTTTGGTGGCAGTGTGTGTGTGTGTGTGTGTGTGTGTGTGTATAAGTTTGGGGATTGCTTGTAGGGTATTTTGTAAAGAAGGAAACATTCTTTTCAAGCTAGGACCCTTTGTAGTTTAAAGGGAAGTCATTGGAACCAGATGCTAAAAAAGCATGCTTGATATTAGTTTTGGTCTCGATTGTAGTATGGTTCAGCCTGAATGACTTCCAACAGAGTGTTTAGAAATTCAAAGTATTAGTAGTAGGATCATAGACATCATCTTATGCTTCTTAATTGCTGGTTTGCAAACTGGTTTGGTCTGTAATAACACTAAGTTCTGAGTGTCTATAGAAAGCTTATATGGTGCACGTCAGTTACATTATGTATTTGTGAAATACAGCGATCACCTTACATTATATTATAAAAAATTGTGTCTTTTATTTTTTCACAGTTCTTCCTTTATTTTTCCAACGTAAGTGACCCCACATATCAGGGTCCTGGATCTGCCTCCTGTTTTTGTGCATTCTTTGGCTTTTTTTAAGGTCAGATTCAGGGTGCCAAATGAGAATAGGAAACCATAGGATTTTTTCCATCTCTACCTGTCCTAGTGATAATGGATTATAAACTTCACCAGAGTGTACCACTTTTCCTTTTAGCAATCTTTCCAAAATAAACAGACTGATTTTTAAAAGTAACATTTCAGAAACAAATGTCATTTTATGTTTATGGTTCTGCTTGAACTTTATCATTTAGTGTATAAAAATAAGTAAAATTGTATAAGGAAGAAGAAAAGGGTTTCGTATTTGCTTTACCCACACCTAACCATTGTTAAAACTATTAAATCTCTTTCTGATTTTAATATATATGTCCATGGAACTTACTTTGGCTTTGGACAAAATTGAGATAAACATGGCTTTTTAAAACTTAATGTATCCTGAGAATTTTCCCATGTTACCAAATTTATTTTTTGCAGACATGGCTTGGTACCTGTATTATATTGTATGTGCAGTGTTCCAGGATTTATTTAATAAACCCACTCCCCTCATTGTTGACTAAGTAGGTTGTCATCAACTTTTTTGCAGTGATGAACATGAAGATCTTTATAAGTTTTGCATTCCACTTTGATTTTTTCCTTAGGGTAAATTCCTTCAGGTTGAATTATAGGTTAAAAGGATGAACGTTTTTCACACTCTTGGCACACTGGGGCAGGGTCCTTAGTGCTTGCTGTTGGCGCCACTGTGAGTAGTTTCTCAGGACAGCTGGGTCCCAGATGCAGTGTGTTGCTGGGACAGCAGTGTAGAGGCTTTCCTGGCAGGCATGGTGAGCGCAGCAGTGCCTCAGAAGAAAGAGCTAGAAAAAACTCTTGTTTCTAGCATTTTTTGCTCTTGCATTTTTTTGGAGATGGGGTGGGGTAAGTTCTTTCTTGAAAACAACCCTAATTTATATATTCCTTATTTTTTCATGTGAAAAGAGAGACCTATATTGTTTTATTTACTTATTATACATACAGGCATCTATTCTTTTTCAAATTATTTCCCCATTAAGGTTGTTATAGAATATTGAGCAGAGTTTCTTGATTAACAGTAGGTCCTTGCTTGTTATCCACTCTAGCAGGATTATCATATTAAGTGGAGTAAGTCAGACAAAGAAAGACATATAATATCACTTATATGCAGAATCAAAAAACAAATGATACAAATGAATTCATAATCAAAGTCCCTGTGAAAGAACTTGGAAAAGCAAGTGGGTGGTAACTCGGGTAACAGCGGCCATGATAACTAATTATAGAGCACGCATCTCATCAGACTTTACTTCCACCAGTGGTGGCAGGACTCAGTGTCAAGATTTTTGCTTTTATGTAGGTCTGAGACCAGGCCTGCTGCTTCCCACCTCCTTAGCAGAAAGATCTATGCTTTTTCAGTAATCCAGGCTTTCTTCATAGGACTTGGTGTGTGGCAAGCTGAGGAAGGGTTGCAGAAAACTGGTTAGCTAGTATGGGGAGTAGGGAGAGGGAAAAAAGGAGGAGGAGAGGGGAAGGGCACTTTCTAGGCGCAGTCTTTCAAGTCTTCCTGGAAGAGGACGTGAACTCTGCAAGATTAGAGTATATGCTGTGTTTTTAGGATGTACTGGGAATTAAGTGGGCTTCCCAAGTGGCGCTAGTGGTAAAGGACCCACCTGCCAGTGCAAGAGATATAAGAGACAGGGGTTTGATCCCTGGGTCGGGGAGACCCCCTGGAGGAGGCGTGGCCACCCACTCCAGTATTCTTGCCTGGAGAGTCCCATGGTTAGAGGAGCCTGGTGGGCTACAGTCCATAGAGTCACAAAGAAGCCGACACTGAAGCGACTTAGCATGCATGCGAGAGCTTGGCTTTAAGTTGATAAATAGCAATGCAAGCTGTTGATTTTTATTTTTTGTTGAATATTTGTTAGTGAGAGAAGTGATGTCTATAACTGAGAAAAGGGTTATGTGATATGGTGTGTGTGTGTTTCTGCATCAAGGTTTCAGGGGCTACCTTTCAGTACTCTGAACCTGGAAAACATCCTGGTTTTAGACTCTACTTGAGAAATGTGACTTTGACTCAGTATTTATTGAGGGCTTAGCACTGGGATAGGTGTACAAAGATGAATGAGCTCAGACCCTTGCCCATAATTTGTGTAGTTTGGTGATTAGAGATTAGTAATATAAGTAGATAAGTTTTTATTGTGGTAAAATATACGTAACATAATATTTGCATTTGAAGCATTTTAAAGTGAACAGTTCTGTGGCATTAAAACATTCACATTGTTGTTCAGCCATTACCGCCATTCATCTCCAGAACTTTTTCACCTTCTCCAGCTTAAAACTACCTGTTTAACAGTAACTCCTCATTTCCCTTTACCTCCAGCCCATGGAGACCACAACTACTCTAAGGATGTCATAAGTGAATCGTATGGTATTTGTCTTTGTGATTGGTGTGTGTCATTTGGCTTCATTCCTCCAGGAATTAAGGTCCATCCATGCTGTGTGTAGCGTGTGTCATAATTTCCTCCCTTCTTGGGGGTAGACAGACACTCCACTGTATGCTAATACAGCATCACATTGTGTGTCTCCGTGCGTCCATCGATGGATGCTATGGTTGCTTTCACGTTTTGGCTGTTGTGAGTAATGCTGCTTTGAACCTGAATGCACAGATGCCTGTTCCTCGCCTTCAGTCCTTCTGGGTATGCATTCGGAGCTGGAGTGCTGGGTCCAGTGGCGATTCTCTGAGGAGCTGCTGTGCTGCCCTCCACCGTGGCTGTGCTGTTTGACAGTCCTTCACTGCGCCTTGCAGCAGTGCACGGCACCTGCGCCTCCGTATCCTTGTCAGCCCTTGTTATTTTCTTCTGCTGACAGCCTTCCTGATAGGTGTGAAGAGGCATCGTTGCAGTATTGGTTTGCATTTCCCTAATGATTAGTCATGTTGAGCATCTTTTCACCAGCTTATTGGGCACTCATATAGTCTTAGGAGAAGTGTCTGTTTGATTCTTGATCTTTTTTTTTTTTTAATGAAATTTTTTTGTTGATATCTCACTCCCCCCGCCCCCCAGTTTTATTTATTTGTTTATTATTTGGCTGAGCTGGATCTTCGGTGCTGGGTGCGAACTTTCTGTAACTGCGGTGATGTGCAGGAATCTCACTGAGGTGGCTGCTCTTGTTACGGCCTTGGACCCTAGAGTGGGTGGGCTTCCGTCATTGTGGAACTTCGGCACGTGGCTTCTTCCTGGACCAGGTTGAACCTATGTCTCTTGAATTGGCAGGTGGATTCTTAAACCACTGCCCACTAGGAAGGTTCTTGATCATTTTTTAATCGGTTTTTGTTGCTGTTGTTGTTGTAAGAGTTCTTTGTGTATTCTGGGTACCAATCTTTTATCAGATATATGATTTGCAAATGTTTTCTTTCATTCTTTAGGCTGCTTTTTTACTCTGTTGATAGTGTCCTTTGATGCTCAAAAGGTTTTACTTTTGATAAAGTCCATCTTATTTTTTGTCTCTTGCTGCTTGTGGTTTTGGTATCATGTCCAAAAAAATCTTTGCCGATTCCAGTGTCAGTATGCTTTCCTCCTTTGTTTTCTTGAAAGAGTTTGGGATTTGTCATATCAAATCTTAGATTTAGACCTTGGGTCCATTTAGAGTTAATTTTGGTATATTGTGTAAGGTAGGATTACATCTTCATTTTAATACAGTTAGTTGAAAGATAATTTTATCATAGGAAAGAAGATGCTTAGCTGCAACTCACAGGAGTTACTGAGTCATGGTGTCTGGCAAGAAGGTTCCGTTGGAATGATCTGGGAGGAAGCGATTCAAGCCTCTCTCTGCATTATGGCGAGGGAGCACACTCCAGGAGGCTTTCCCGAGGGAACTTCTGTGCAGTTTCCTGGGTATCTGCAGGAGCTGTCTCAATTGAGAAAGGGGGAAAGAGAAGGAGATTATCATCACTAATTATTAGAGAAATGCATATCAAAACTACAATGAGGTATCACTTCACACCAGTCAGAATGACAGTAATCAAAAAAATCTACAGACAGCAAATCCTAGAGAGGATGTAGAGAAAAGGGAACACTCTTGCACTGTTGGTGGGAATGTAAATTGATACAGCCATTATGAAGAACGGTATAGACATTCCTTAAAAACTAGGAATGAAGCTAGCATATGACCCAGCAGTCCCACTACCGGGCATATACTTTGAGAAAACCATAATTGAAAAAACACATGTAAAGCCACTCCAGTGTTCTTGCCTGAAAAATCCCATGGGCAGAGCAGACTCGTGGGCTACAGTCCGTGGGATCGCAAAGAGTCAACCGAGCAACTGAGCACACGCATCCCAGTGTTCATAGGAGCACTGTTTCCAAGAGCTAGGACATGGGAGCAACCTAGATGTCCATGAACGGGCAAGAGAGATGTGGGGCTTAATAACAGTGGTCAGTTCTAGTGAGGTGGATGAACCTAGAGCGTGTTATACAGAGTGATGTAAGTCAGAAAGAAAAATAAATATATACCAATACATATATATAGAATCTAGAAAAATAGTATGGATGAACCTATTTGCAGGGATGGAACGGGGATGCAAATGGAGAGAATGGACTTGTGGACACAGCGTGGGAGGGAGAGAGTGGGTGACTAGAGAAAGTGACGTTGACAAAGATACACTATCACGTGTAAAGTGGAGCGCTGGTGAGACGTTGCTGTATAACAGAGGGAGCTCAGCCTGGCTATCTGTGATGACCTAGATGGGTGGGACGGGGGGAGGGAGGGGAGAGCGGCTCAAGAAAGAGGGGATATATACCAGTTCAGTTCAGTCGCTCAGTAGTGTCCAACTCTTTGTGACCCCATGGATGGCAACACGCCAGACCTCCCTGTCCATCACCAACTCCCGGAGCCTACTCAAACTAATGTCCATTGCGTGATGCCATCCAACCATCTCATCCTTTGTCGTCCACTTCTCCCGCCTTCAATCTTTCCCAGCATCAGGATCTTTTCCAATGTGTTGGTTCTTCACATCAGGTGAAAAAAATATTGGAGTTTCAACTTTAGGATCAGTCCTTCCAATGAATATTCAGAACTGATTTCCTTTAGGATGGACTGATTGGATCTCCTTGCAGTCCAAGGGACCCTCAAGAGTCTTCTCCAATACCACAGTTCAAAAGCATCAATTCTTCAGCACTCAGCTTTCTTTAAAGTCCAACTCTCTCATCCATATATGACTACTGGAAAAGCCATCACTTTGACTAGATGGACCTTTGTTGGCAAAGTAATGTCTCTGCTTTTTAATATGCTGTCTAGATTGTCATAACTTTTGTAGTAAGGAGCAGGCATCTTTTATTTCATGGCTGCAGTCACCATCTGCAGTGATTTTGGAGCCCCAAAATATAAAGTCTGTTCCTGTTTCCATTGTTTCCCCACCTATTTGCCATGAAATGAGGGGACCGGATGCCATAATCTTAGTTTTCTGAATGTTGAGTTTTAAGCCAGCATTTTTATTTTCCTTTTTTCACTTTCATCAAGAGATGCTAGTTCTCCTTTGCTTTCTGCCATAAGAATGGTGTCATCTGCATATCTGAGGTTATTGATATTTCTCCCAGCAGTCCTGATTCCAGCTTGTGTTTCATCCACCCTGGCAGTTCGCATGATGTATTGTACACATAAGTTAAATAAGCAGGGTGACAATATACAGCCTTGACTTACTCCTTTCTTGATTTGGAACCAGTCTGTTGTTTCATGTCCAGTTCTGTTGTTTCTTGACTTGCATACAAATTGCTTAGGAGGCCACTAAGGTGCTCTGGTATTCTCACCTCTTTCAGAATTTTCCAGTTTCTTGTGATCCACACAGTCAAAGGCTTTGGCATAGTCAATAAAGCAGATGCAGATATTTTTTTGGAACTCTCTTGCCTTTTCAATGATCCAGCGGATGTTGGCAATCTGATCTCTGGTTCCTCTGCCTTTTCTAAAACCAGCTTGAACATCTGGAAGTTCACGGTTCACATATTGCTGAAGCCTGGCTTGGAGAATTTTGAACATTCCTTTGCTAGTTGTGAGATGAGTGCAATTGTGTGGTAGTTGGAGCATTCTTTGGCATTGCCTTTCTTTGGGATTGGAATGAAAACTGACCTTTTCCAGTCCTGTGGCCACTGCTGAGTTTTCCAGATTTGCTGGCATATTGAGTGCAGCACTTTCACAGCATCATCTTTCAGGATTTGAAATAGCTCAACTGGAATTCTATCACTTCCACTAGTTTTGTTCATAGTGATGCTTCCTAAGGTACTTGACTTCACATTCCAGGATATCTGGCTCTAGGTGAGTGATCACACCATCGTGATTACCTGGGTCATGAAGATCTTTTTCGTTAGTTCTTCTGTGTATTCTTGCCACCTCTTCTTAATGTCTTCTGCTTCTGTTAGGTCCATACCATTTCTGTTCTTTATTGTGCTCATCTTTGCATGAAATGTTCCCTTGGTATCTCTGATTTTCTTGAAGAGATCTCTAGTCTTTCCCATTCTATTGTTTTCCTCTATTTCTTTGCATTGATCCCTGAGCAAGGCTTTCTTTTCTCTCCTCGCTATTCTTTGAAACTCTGCATTCACATCTTTCCTTTTCTCATTAGCTGTTTCACATTAGCTGTTTGACCCAGTAGAGAAGAAACAGGATTTCACACTGTTATGGAATACCCTGTGTGAGGTGAGAAACATACCTTGTGTTGGAAAGAAAGATCACTTTACACACGGCCTTGATCTCTGATGGACTCTAAACCTGCTGCGATTTTTGCCCTGAAAGTTGTGCCACAGCTCAAGTCTGATCTCACCATGTGTGCAGCTGTGGGCCAGAGGGCTGAGAACAGACCCTCTGTCTCCTTCAGGATGAATTCCAGAGGGACACAGCTGCAGGTTTTTCTGTAGCTCTTTGTATGTGCACAGGAAGTTCCTTACAACCCACTTGTTTAGCTCTCATTTCCTTTCCGTTGTTGCCCTGGGTGTCAGACCTGCAGCTGCAGGGTTCAGAGAGCCGCTGGACGGGTGCCCTCTTGTGGCCCTCCTTTGAGCTGGTTCCATCTTGGGAGTTGAAGAGAAAGAAAGGATACCTGAGAAGAAGAAAATCTGGGATAGTTTACTCTACATTTTTGCGTGAAAATATCTTCTTGACCCAGGGATAGAAGTGGTGTCTTGAGCGTCTCCTGCATTGCAGGCAGATTCTTTACCACTGAGCCACCTGGGAATCCCCATAGATGCAACTTTTTAAAGTAGAACATGATAAAAAATTTTTAGAAAGCTAGTCAATTTAACTGTACAAATAAAAATTTTCTTTAGGGAACATCACAGTTTTTAAAGGAAAAAGGCAGTTCACTGGAAAGAATATTTGTGATACAAATGAGAATGAGTCCGTTTTCTTAATAGAAATCAAGAGCTTTTCAATGAGAAAAGACAAGCCACTTAACAGAGAGTGAGGATAAGATATCAACAGACAGGTTTCAGAAAAAGAAAAACGGAAGGCTTATGATGCTTTGCCTCACATAAAATAGAAATGTAAATTAAATAGGTAGAGAGGGGGTCGCTAAGAGTCAGACATAACTGAGCGACTTCACTTTCACTTTTCTTTTCATGCATTGGAGAAGGAAATGGCAGCCCACTCCAGTGTTCTTGCCTGGAGAATCCCAGGGATTGGGGAGCCTGGTGGGCTGCCGTTTATGGGGTCACACAGAGTCGGACACGACTGAAGCGACTTAGCAGCAGCAGAGAGGACTAAGTTAGAATTTCAGATATGAGTAAATAGGTGTATGTAAATCATTGATGGTGGGGGCTATCTGGGCTTATGTATGGAAATGTAAAAAATACAGATTCTTTGCCCTAGCAGATCCAGTAATAGAAATTTATCTGACAGTTGTTGGCTTAAAACAAGTATTCACAACTTAAAAGTTGAAGAGTTATGTTTTATCCTGTGGGAATATTATATTTTATCCCATGGGAATATTTTGTTTTATCCTGTGGGAATATTTAGGACTTTGAGCCTGGGAAGCGGCATCTCAAGTAACCCTGAGAGAGCTGTGCTGAGGCGGGAAAGAAGATCCATGTTATATAGAAGTTTTGCAACAACGGAGTTGCAAAAAGTATCAGAAGACGATTTTATCCTACTTATCTTTGGCTGTACTGGGTCTTTGTTGCTGCACTTGGGCTTTCTCTCATTGTGATGAGTAGGGTCTGCTCTTGAAGCGCACAGGCTTCTCACTGGAGTAGCAGAGCACAGGTGCTAGGTGCGTGGCCTTCCGTGGTTGCGGTTTGGAGCTCTGGAACGTGGGCTCGGTAGCTGTGGCTCAGTGGGCGCAGTGCGTGGCCGCAGTGGTTGTGGCTCCTGGGCTCTGGAACACAGGATCAGCATTTGTGGTGCGTGGGCTTAGCTGTCTGTGGAGTCTTGCTGGGCCAGGGGTCTAACCTGCGTCCCCTGCATTGGCCGGCGGGTTCTTCCCCACTGCATCACCAGGGCAGTCCCAAAAGATGGTTGCTAGTGAAAGAAAGCCAGGAACCCCAAGTTAACAGATGAAGTGCTTTTCTGTGTATGGGAAGATGCAAGAATCTGGGCTCACTGAAGCCATTCCTTTGGTACGGCCCTCAGTTATCCTGTTTGCACGTCTTCAGTTTCCTCAGGACTCACTGAAGGTAGTGGCAGCAGTCTGATGACTGCTGGACGGCAGGTACTTTTTCCTTCCTGAGTTCTCTCGGGTTGCCAGCTCACCATCTGTGGCTGTAATTGCTGGGGACTGTAACATTCTTTGTTTACTGGTGTGGCAGGAAATATCCCATTTCTCACAGATATATACATATGGCCACACAGAGTGCTTGTTTTAGAAAAAGTTGAGCACAATTAAAATCCTTATCAGTGGAAGACTAGCTGCAATTCCTTCTTACAGTGGAGTGTATGTACTTGTAAAGGAGGTGGCCTTAAATGCCCTGGGAAAATCTTCAAAATATATGAGTAAATGAAAGTACACACAGCATTGCATTATACTGGTTTTTTTTTTTTGAGGACTTGTACATGCTTATGTTTTTATGTGACGAGACCACCTCTCAAAAGATGTATATGAAAACTGAAAACAGTGGCTACAAGAAAGTCAAAGGTGGTTGGATGTGGGGTAGTAAAAAGGCGAATTCACATTCTGCTGTTTCATACCTTTTAGATTTTGTACTATGTACCACAGATATTGCCTCTTAAAAACCTAACTGCCTTGAAAAGGGTAATAGAAATAAGTAAGTACAAAAAAACCCCAAAAAACCAAGATTAAAAACCGAAAGCAAAGAATATATAACCCAGAATTTCAGCTCAGATTTTGTTTTTTATTTTTTAAAACTTTTGATTTTATATTGAAGTATAGCCAGTTAATAATGTTGTGATAGTTTCAGGTACTTAGTGATACATATACGTGTTCCATTCTCCTCCAAACTCCCCTCCCATCCAGGCTGCCACATAACTTTGAACTGAGTCCCCTGTGCTATACAGTAGGTCCTTGTTGGTTATCCATTTAACATATTTCTATAAATATATATAAGTGAAAGTTAAAGGAGATTTAGAGACAAGAATAATTTTTATGGCACATGTGTTTTCTGTTAGCCACTGCTGTGTGTACAAACGTGATAACCCCTCCCTGGAGCCCACTTGTGGAATGGCTATCAGTCCACTGTATACCACAAGGATAGTTACCGGTCTGAGAGGTCATGTTTTCTGAACATAACTGGTGTGGTACAGTCAGAAATCGAGCCTGATTCAAAAGATCCATTTTCCACCTTTTTAAAACTTCGTGGTTAAATGGGTAGTTTTTGTCCATCTTGGCCTTTTTTTTTTTGTTTAATCTATCTGCTCAGAAGCCAGAAGCTTAGGGTATTTCTCTCAAGATACAAAATGGTACCTTTTGTATATCTTCAGCCTAGTAATTACTACTCATTTTGAAGACCCTGAAGCACATTGCAAGATCTAAAAGCAAATTCTTAGTTACTAAGGAAACAGTAGATTTAGCCTGTTAGTCAGTATGGCTTCTTTTAAGAAACCTTTGAAAGTTGATTGAGCCTGTTTAGCATGTATGATAATTATTAACCAGGATATTTGATGAGTGGACACTCCTATATGCCGCCTAGTAATACTTTATAGTTAGAACAAACATAAAATACCAGGGAAAACCCCGTAGAAAAGATTGTAGAGTGAAATCATACATGTCCTTATGGCCTATATCCTCTGTGGGGGAAAAAATTATGTCCAGGAATATACATAAATAGAAGTTAAAAACATGCTTATATTCTGTGATTTTAAAAAAGAGAGAAATTCAACCCACTCACTGAAAAATGTCAAATGTATTAGTTTCCTAGGGTGCAATAACAAATCATCACAAAGTTGGTGGTTTAAAACAATGGAGATTTATTCTCTTGTATTTCTGGAGGCCAGAAGACCAAAATACGATGTTAGAAAGCCTTGGTTCTTCTGCAGGAGAATCTGGTGCGTGCTTCTCTCCCAGCTTCTGGCGGAGTTTCTCAGTCTCTAGCTTCTCTCCTCTCTCCAGTCTCTAGCTTCTTCTTCATCTGGCATCCCCTCACGCCTCTGTCTCTTTTCTCTCTGTTACAAGGACACTTGTCATTGGGCTTAGGGTTCCACTGTTCGAAGGATGGCGTCATCTCGAGATCCTCCATCTCAGTTGCATTTGCAAAGAACTTTATTCCAAATAAGGTCACATTCTGAGATTCCAGGGGTTAGGACATGCTCATAGCTTTTGGGGATCACAATCCAACCCATGGCAGTAGTTGAATCACAAAAGATGGATGGTCATTGTTTTTTTTTTTAATAAATAAACTTCTTGTGGGAGATAATTGTAGATTCATACTACAGTTGTAAAAAAATAAAACAGATCCCATGTACCCTTTACTCAGTTTCCCCAGTGGTAGGTAGTATCTTACAGGGCCCTGACAGGGATTCACAGGATCCCTCCTTCATGTTGCTTGTTATTAGCCATCCCTGCCTTCTCCTACCACTGCCCTTCCGCCTCATCCCTCATCCCTGTCAACCAGTAACCTCTCCTCCATTTCCATAATTTTGTCGTTGCTAGAATGTTAATATAAATGGAAGCATACATTCTGTAGCCTCTTGAGATTGCCTTTTTTCCACCCTAGCATAAATCTCTGGAGATTGCTACAGGTAGCTGTTCATTCTTTTCCATTATTCAGTGGTGCTCTGTGGTGTGGGTACACCAGTTTGTTTGAGCGTTCACCTACTGGAGAACATCTGGGTGATTTCCCGTTTCTGTTAGGACTGAAGCTTCTGCGAACATATGTGTGCGTGTCAGTGTGTGAACATGTTTTCATTTCTCTGGGATAAATGCCCAAGAAGGAGTGCAACTGCAAGACCATGCTGCAGGAGCATGTTTAGTCTTTAAAGAAAACGTCAGATTGTTTTCCTGGGGAGGTGAGCCACGTACATTTCTTTTCTTTTTAAAACTATTTTTAATTTTTAGATTAATTAAATTATTATTTTTGGCTGCGTTAGGTCTTCATTGCTCATGCCGGCGTTCCCTAGTTGGGGCATCCTGGGGAGGTGAGCCACGTACATTTCTTTTCTTTTTTAAAACTATTTTTAATTTTTAAATTAATTAATTTATTATTTTTGACTGCGCTAGGTCTTCATTGCTCATGCCGACGTTCCCTACTTGCGGCAAGTAGGGGCTACTTTCTAGTTGCGGTGTTCAAGCTCCTCACTGTGGTGACTCCTCTCTCGGAGCACCAGCTCTAGAGCACAGGCTTTAGTAGCTGTGGCTCCAGGCTTAGTTGCCCCGCTGCATGTGGAGTCTTCCTGGATCAGGGATCGAACCCGTGCCCCTTGCATTGGCAGGCGGATTCTTAATCTCTGGACCACCAGGGAAGCCCCCTCACTATACTCCTTTGCAGAGTAACATGGTCTGTAACAATTCTTTTATTTATTTACTTGCGTTTGGATTTCAGAGGAGTTTTGGGGCCAAGGAGGTGGCTGATGAATGATGAATCCGTCAAAATCTGGAAAGGACAACTTGAGGAAGTTGAATCTCTTAACAGAAGAGTTGAACTGCATTCTTCAGAGGCTGTGAGGGATGAATGGGAAGTTGGGTTTTCGAGGACAGTGAAAAAGCCTTTCCAAAAAAAAGGGGAAATAGGTGGCCTGGCACACACTTTCGGTTTCCTCCCCCTGCTGTGCTGCAGTTAGACACGGGTGCTGGAGGAAACTTAAAGAGAAAATGAAAAAAAAAGTATTTTGAGAGCCAGATAGTCTTCTGGTTTTCCACAATTTGGATAAGGACTGCTAGAAAGGAAGAGTTAACTCAAATATACTTGGTACAAGAAAGCACTCTTGTGCTGGTTAAGTCCTTGTTAAATGTTTACTCCTGTGTGGGCTTCAGTTTGTAGAGATCCAGCCCGGGATCCCACTGGCACATTGTGCTTGCCTTTATTCGTTCACTTTTCTAAGAACAGAAGGGAGTCGCTTTCTTTTTGTGCTTCTCCCCAGAAGGACTTCAAGTCTTGGGCCATAATTTTTGCAACAGGCATATTATCCTTGCTTTGTAAGCCAAACTGTACCAAGTGGGTGGGTTTTGGTACACCTTGTCCAGGGATGTGCTCGTTTTTCCCTTGAACAGGGAGTTCGGTTGTCTGGGTGTTACCCTCTTAGCTTACCTCCTGCCCCTCAAGTAGAAGGGGAAGGAAAGACATCCAGCTTCACATGTATCCACAAGGCAGTGGGAGCTGACCCTCCAGCACTCCTCCTCTTGGCTTCTACCTTTTGCAGAGGGCTTCATGAGGAGCAAATTCTTCAAAGCCAGCAATCAGCCTAGATGCGTTCAATTTTGGGGGGGAGGGGATGCGTTCAATTTTGGGGGAGGTGGTGTCTTTTGTGTATGTCCTGTGGGGAATACAAAGACGTGTCCACAGATTTTATATTCAGGCTCAAAATCAGCACAGGAGGTTGAAGTCAGTCACTGTTTTGTACTGAGTGAGTGTAGGCCATCGGTGAGGCCCACATCACTGCTTGAGCACAGGCCCTGTCTCTTGCCTGATGCTTCACCTGTGTTGGATGGTAGGTTAATACCTGCCATCAGGCTGTGGATTAGAGTGGAACTTGGCTTCACATGAGGACCACGGGCAGCAGTCCCTCTCCTGTTTTTATTCCTGTTGAAAAATAGGGAAATATATAGTTTTCCCTATATAGGAAAAATGTAGGAAATATTGTATTTCCAAATAGGAAATAGGAAAAATATAGTTATTTTACAATTTTGTGTTAGTTTCACATGGACAGCAAAATGTGGGTCAGAAGTGACTTGTCTTACTGTTTTCTTAGTAAAATATTTCTCAGGAAAACTAACTTCCAAGGAAGTCCAGCAAGCCTGTGCTTTGCAGAGCCCAAGGAGAGGAAATTGCAGAGCCTTGCTGAGCGTGTTCGTTCCCAGCAGCTCCCATATTATACTCTGTGGCCACTGCACCTCTGTGGTAGGGTCACTGTGCCTCTCTGAAAAGCAGAGGTCCGCATCCCATTCTGACACAATGGCAAGGCAGGCAGTGTGTGTGGTTGTTGAGGTCTGGCGTCCTGAAGCCAGCCTGCATGAGTTTGAAGGCCAGCTCAGCTGCTCTCTTGGTGTCTGGTCTTGGGCCACGTCACTTAAATGTACCCCTCTGTGCCTCCATTTCTTCTGCGTAAACAGGTATAAGAAGAACATGCACCTCATGACATTGATTTGAAGATTAAGTAGCGTAGTAAATGTAAAATCCTCAGAAGAGCCCCTGGCATTTGTATGTTCACTGTTGTTCGTCATCCCTCAGTTGATTCTGAGCCAGTTTAGTTTGGATTCAGAGTTCATTGAAAAGTCCTTGGAATATGTCAGTGACTGTTGATCAACCAGAGTTTTTCTCAGGTGGGAAAACACCTGGGATTTTCTAGGCTGGACTACCTTTTTAGCACCAACATGAATCAGGAATTAAAAACAAGAGCTACTATCATGGGAAGTTTTGTGCTTAGTACTGTTTATAATCTGGTTTTCCCCCTCCCAGTCAGGGCTTCCCCTGTGGAGAGCTTGGGCTGCAGCACAAGCAAGGTGCTGAAGATGGGGATGGTATTACTCTGGCACATCAGGGTAAATACACAGAGAGAGGCTGGCAGGTGGCAGAAATGTACCCAGTGGTCTGGGACACCGGTCGAGGCAAATGTTCCCACCTCATCTTTTAAAAAGAAATTATTTGGTTGAGGGGATGCTTGTGGCAAATGGCTGCTTGAGCTCCAGCCGTCAAGTCTTCTTCTAGTCAACAGGAAGGAGAGAGTCAAAAGGGGACTCTTATCCTTTAAGGAGATTCCAGAAGCTTCTGCCTCACACCTCTCCTTGTCTAATTGGTCAGAACTTAGTACAATCACAGGCTATAAGCTGGGAAACGTGGTCGTGTGCTCAGCTAAAACTCAGGGACTGAGATTTGGTTACACAACTAGTTATCTCTGTTTGAGTATGTTATGTACTACAGGATGGAATCAAGACTGATGCTAGGATGAACAGGGCAAGCTATATATTTGAAACTCCAGATCTGAAGGGAAAAGAAAAAGATACTCTGCTGGATATCAGTCCAGACATTCCCTGTGTTCATCCATCTAACCACATTTGAGTGAGCCCACCAGGTGCCAAAGCCTGCCAAGCCCTGGAATAAAAGCTGAGTCACAACCGGTGCCTCTGCTCCAGGAGCTCTTAGTTATTATGTTCTGCAGCAACGTGGTGAGTTTCTGCTTCAGATCTTAGTTGTTTGTGTTTGTGTGTGCTGGTGATAACTGCACGGGAGCTAGCAGAACCATCTTAGCAGTGCCTGGGTTCTGGGGTCATCCACGGCCCCACGGTTGGCTGGCCTTACAGATATTCCCAGGGAAGCATTGAGTGGCACCTCCCTATTGCTTCCGCATAGATGGTTTGACCAGGAATTGAGTCAGCAGGTTTGAGCTTTGTTCTGCCTCAGGGCAGATTACTGGGGCTTTGGTTTTCTCATACTTGTGAATTAGAGCTTCTGAGTTTCATGGAGAGGAACCCCTGCTTCAAAGGAGTGATGTAATGTCTGGGGGCATGCTGGACACCATACAGGTTAGTGGTGTGTTTCTTAGTGATAGTGACAGGGAAAGCTGCCCAGACATATGGAGGTGGCTTACACGCGATCGCCAAGTGACCGCGTGAAGGCGTTAGACAGGGTCTTCTTGCGCTCTTAGCTGCTGGATGGCGCCAGCAGGGCAGGTAGTAGTTGATATCCACAACCCATCCTGAAGGGCTGGGAGGGAGAGAGGCCGCAGGGCCCTCACCCGCGGCTGGCTGGCCATTTTAAGCCCCAGGCCGTGTCATTGCTGGATTTTCCTCCACCTGAGCCCTCTCTCATGACGAAGCAGCTTACTCTGAGCAGCACAGACAGCTTGATGGCACCCTGCACTCTCCTGTGAGGTTGCCTTGAGGAATACCTACCCCGTCTCCTGAGGACATACCAGCCTGAAGCCCTTTGCAGTGCGGACCTGAGTTGCTCTGAGCGGACCAGCTGGGCTTCTTCCAGGTTGTGTGTTGGGGTGGTTGGTGCTTCTTCAGCTCTGTTTTCCTCACTGGGCAGTATTGGGGTGGGCAAGAGGATCTTAAGGAAGATCTTGGAAGACACACACAGACACACTAGAAATGTCACGCTAAGATGGTGTCTAGGTTACCTGAGCCCCCTCCTCTGAGAATCAATTTAGGAAGTCGCTGTACTGCTTGGAGCAAAATGGGAACCAGTGAGGACTCAACAGCCGCCCTGTTGGAAACCACTAGCTGGAAGGGTCCATTGGTTTGCTGGTGACTGAGCTCTCCTGGGGCTTCCCAAGTGAGAGGGGTCTCTGGGAAGAGAGACTGCCACACTTGGCAGCACATCTGAGCACTGGCCCAATGATGAAGTCCAGGGTTGGCCTGTTCTAGAAGCCACAGCACAGGAAGGAATCTGAAAGGCATTGTGAGTGGTTGGTTCTCCATCACCATAGCTGTTTGTGAGACTTAATCCTATAGACTTTTCTTCAAAGAGTTTTCTAGGCCCCTCAACATTACTGGCTGGATTCTTTGAACACAATCCTTAAGACTAAATACCTTGAAAAAAAATAGACTAAATACCTTGAACCTGTGTGTGTGTGTGCTTTTTAGCTTCTTTTTGATACACAAATCACTTGACTGCCTTGAATTACATGGAATTCTGTGAAAGTTGACTTTAATGATACAGTGTGACAAAACAGTATTATATTTCTAAGTAGTCCCCTCCTTGTTCTCTGGAAGTGGAGTAAATTTATATAGAATATTGGGGGTGATGCCAAAGCTGCTTCAGTTCTAGAATAGTGAAAAGAATTGTGCCTTTGCAGTTGGAAGATCTGCAGTTAGGCTTGAGATTCAGCTCCATGACGTTTGAGCAAGTTGTTCAGCTTAATTGAAATCTCTAAGCTTCAGTCTCCTCATTAAGGTGGAAAAAAAGATAAAACTATATCTTTTGTAATAGAATTAAGTGAGATAATATCTTCAAAATGGCATAGTAGGAAAGAAATTATAAATATCTTCACTGATTCTTCCATTTAATCTTTTTTTCTTTTTCTAAAAGTAACCTCATATTGATCTTAATTTTGTATTCAGACAGCAACCCTAAGCTGACTTGTTACTGTGTCCCTGCAACCCCCCGCCCCCCCCCCAAAAAATACTTACAATAGTGTGCTAAAAGTGGCGGGGACAGAATCTGTTCAGGATACATTGCATTCTGTGTAGCTGAGTTTCCTCCCAGCTCCATGGGCGGTGCCAGTTTGCTGGTGAGGTTTAGCTGGAAGGGAGAGTAAGTGGCTCCAGAGTGGGGCTCCTTGGGTGAGAGTCCTGGCTCCCCTGCAGCTGGCCTTGGGCTGTGCCTCTCTTCATCTCGGTCTGCACTGAGTGGGTATAGTAATAATGGCCAGATGCAAAGTTGTGATAGGAAATGGAAGGATTTAAAACCATTGAGCCCAGTGTGGGCTTCCCTGGTGGCTCAATGGTAAAGAATCCGCCTGCCAATGCAGGAGGCGCAAGAGACTTGGGTTCCGTCCCTGGGTTGGGATGATCCCCTGGAGGAGGACATGGCAACCCACTCCAGTATTCTTGCCTGAGAAATCCTTGGACAGAGAAGCCTGGCAGGCTACAGTCCATGGGGTCGCAAAGATTCCAACACAACTGAGCACACACCACACAACTAGCACATAGGAAGAAACTACCTCTAAAGGCACATTCTTCTTATATGTTATTATTTTTAATTGTGATAAAACATACATATTAGGTTGGTACAAATGTAATTGCAGTTTTAGAAGTGAATTTTAAATCATTATAACTAGGCTCAAACACGTCATTGTGAATGAAAATAGGAACCATTATAATCAACACATATTTGCCAACAAGAAATAAGTTTGTTTATTCCTGTAGCATGAAAATGGAAAATGTGCATTAAAATGATGTATAACATAATCACATTTAAGAATGTATTCCAATAGCAAACAGCAAAGTTCAGCAATGCAAAACCACATTTACTTTTGCACCAACCTAATAGCATAAAATTTACTTCTTAAAAATCATATTTAAGCTTATAGTTCAGAAGTGTTAAGTATATTTGCTTTGAGCCCCAATCTCCAGAACTGTTTCATCATGTAATAAATTATACCCATTATGTAACTCTCCCGAGCCCTTGTCAGTCTCCATTCTACTTTCTATGAATTTGACTACTCTAGATACCTCATGTAAGTGGCATCATATGGTACTTGTGTTTTTGTAACTATAGTTATTAATAAGTCTTAGCTCACCACCGAAGGCAATGGCACCCCACTCCAGTACTCCTGCCTGGAAAATCCCATGGACGAAGGAGCCTGGAAGGCTGCAGTCCATGGAGTCGCTGAGGGTCGGACATGACTGAGCGACTTCACTTTCTCTTTTCACTTTCATGCATTGGAGAAGGACATGGCAACCCACTCCAGTGTTCTTGCCTTGAGAATCCCAGGGATGAGGGAGCCTGGTGGGCTGCCATCTATGGGGTTGCACAGAGTCGGACACGACTGAAGCGACTTAGCAGCAGCAGCAGCAGCTCATGATTGCTTGCCTTCTTCTCAAGCCCTAGTCATTAATTTTTTTCCTATCTCAAACCCTTTCCTAAGAGAAGAAGGCACCTTGCAGCTCCATTTCATCCTTTTGAAGATGGCAGGACTGGAGAAAAGGGAAATTAAAAGTAAACAAGACATAAAAGGAGGGACTTAAGTATTTACTCATTGCAGAAGTCCTCTGATGCACTTCTGACTGTGTAAAGATTCAGACCTAAGCGCCAGAAGACAGAATAATACAATGAACTTCTCCCTGATTCAGCAGTTATCTAGATATTTTGGGCCCATTTTTAACAAAAGTTTCAGAGAGAAGAAAATACTAGAAAAATGTAGATTAACTTAGAGGCTGGTGTTTCTCTGCTTGTTCATGCAGTGGTGTTTATCTCCTGAATGATGAAGGGTTTCTTATGCCTCGGAACTTTCTTTCTCTCTCTTTTTTTAGTACTTAAAAAGCTAATTTTGTTTCTTATTTGTTTTTGGCTGTGCTGGGTCTTTTGCTGCACAGGCTTTTCTCTAGTTCTAGCAAGTGAGGCTACTCTCCTATGGTGGAGTTGCGTGGTGACGTTTGTTGTTCTGAAGCACGGGCTGTAGGCGTGCAGGGTTCACTGGTTGCGGCACGTGGGCTCCACAGTTGCAGCTCCCGGGCTCTAGAGCACAGGCTCAATCACTGTGGCGCAGGGTCTCAGCTGCACGTGGGATCTTCCTGGACCAGGGACGGAACCCTGTGTGTTCTGCATTGTCAGGTGGATTCTTTACCACCTTATTCTGAGGAAGGAAGGAAGGAGGCACCAGGGGAGCCCTGCCTTGAAACTTCTGGTTACTTTAATAGTGAGAAGATTTGTAAGTAGAGGTGACTTCTTTTTTTTGGAGTGTGGTTGATTGACAGTGTTGCGTTAGCTTCAGGTGTGCAGCAAAATGATTCAGTTATACTTCTGTTTTCCAGATTCTCTTCCTCTGTAGGTTTTGCAAGATACTATAGTTTTCTGTGCTCTACAGTAAATCCTTATTGTTTATCTACTTCATATATAGTGTGTGTATATGTTAACCCCAAACTCCAAATTTATCTCACTTCCTCCTGCTGACTTTGTTTTAAACATGTTTTATTTGTGTATTTGCTTTTGGCTGTGCTGGGCCTTTGTTGCTGAGTGGGCTTTTCTCTAGTTGTGGCAAGCGGGGGCTGCTCACTCTTGGTGCCGCACAGGCTTCTCATTGCAGTGGCTTCTCATGTTGCAGGGCGTGGGCTCGAGGCCCATGCGCCTCAGCAGTTTGAGGCATACGAGCTCTAGGGCACAGGCTCAGTAGCTGTAGCGCTCGGGCTTAGCTGCTCTGAGGCATGTGGAATCTCCCCAGATCAGGGATCAAACCTGTGTCTTCTGCGTTGGCAGGTGGATTCTTCACCATGGAGCTACCAGGAAAGCCCCAGTTCTTTGGAATTCTAGAAGGAATTCTATTTACTAGTGAAAACTGCAGGTATAAGTGTTCCCAACTCGTAGCCTTACGATACAAGAAGCAGATGAAGCTAGGAAAAGGAAAATGGACCTATACAAGTATAAAAACTGCATAGAACCTTTGGTTCTGTTACAGCATTTTTATTTTTGAATCTAGTTTAAGTCATATGCAAGCTTTATATCTTCCTATGATTTTTTTGTGTGTGGTACATCTGTCATTCCAAACATCCTAAGTAGTTTAAGTGTTTTATTTGTGTATTAATATGCAAAAATGTCATAAAAGTAAAATAACTTTCTAATAACTAACAGTTGAGTCAAAATATTATTCTCCCACAGATCCTTATAAAATGACAGTGTGTTTCACAACTTATACAACAGGACATACTGTGCAAAATAGTAAGGAATAGCGAGTTTTCCTTATGCTTGGATGAATCGAATACATTCTTCATATGAATTGTAACTTTTAATTAAAAGTTTCCTGGTTTTTCCCTGTTAAAATCAGTTGGTAAAATAGTCTCAGTTGTAAGACTTCTAAGGGTGAGCCCAAGAATCCTCTCATTCCTTCATCTTTCAACTGGGCTTGTGATCAGGTCAGCCAGTTCCATAAGGGGACTTCTATTACCTCTTCTAGAGGTTTTGTGATATAGACATTCTTATTTTTCAGTTACTTTTTGTAGCAAATGAAGAAGAAATCAGTTATTTGATAAATACAATCCTTCACTATCTCATTTTTAAAAAGATTTTATTGATGTGGACCATTTAAAAAATTCTTTAAAAAATTTTTGTTTTATTTTTAAAACTTTTGGCTGCACTGTCTTCACTGCTGTGTGTGGGCTTTCCCTGGCTGTGGTGACGGGGAGGCTTTGTTGCCCTGAGCACGGGTCAGTAGTTACGGCCTATGGGCTCGGTTGTTCCGCAGCATGTGGAATCTTCCTGGACCTGGGATCGAACATGGTAAGAGGCAGGCAGACCACTGGACCACCAAGGAAGCCTGAAAATTCTCTGTTGAACTTTTTACAATATTGCTCCTGTTTTATGCTTTGGCTGGTTTGACCAGGAGGCATATAGAGTCTTGGCTGCTCAACCAGAGTGGAACCCACACCCCCTCACATTAGAAGGCCAAGTTTTAACCACTGGACCATCAAGGGAGTCTCTGCGCATTCTCTTGGTGCAGGCAGTCCTTTCCCTCCTGATTTCTGCAGTTCTTTGGAGCTCCAGGTTAGAGCATCAGCTTGAAAAGTGGACTGTGGGATATAAATAGATATTTCTCACGGTCCATCTATACATCAGAGGGCCAGCCTCTCCCCAGCCCTCCCTCTGCATACCCACAGGAAAACAAAATGAACTCTCAGCTGGGTTTTCCCCCTTCTTTACAAAGGTCTCTGAATTTCCCTAATCACCCTCCTCTGCTCTTTCTTCCCCCTCACCCATCCTGATCTATTTGCTGGTAGACCACAATGTTCACTTCTCTGACATCACCAACATTACCTCTGCAAAAGCAGTGCTGTTTTGCAACATGGATGGACCTAGAGACTGTCATACTGATGAAGTAAGTCAGACAGAGGAAAGATATTGTATGACATCCCTGATATGCAGAATCGAAAAAGAAATGATACAGATGAACTTACAGAACAGAGACTCGGACACTTACAGAACCAATGTATGGTTGCCAGGGGGGAGGGTGGGGGTAAAGCAGTGCTGTTTTGCAACATGGATGGACCTAGAGACTGTCATACTGATGAAGTAAGTCAGACAGAGGAAAGATATTGTATGACATCCCTGATATGCAGAATCGAAAAAGAAATGATACAGATGAACTTACAGAACAGAGACTCGGACACTTACAGAACCAATGTATGGTTGCCAGGGGGGAGGGTGGGGGTGGGGGAGGGACAGTTAAGGAGTTTGGGATGGACGTGTCCACACTGCTCTGCTTGAAATGGATGATGAACCAGGACCTACTGTCTAGCACAGTGAATGCTGCTCAATGTTATGTGGCAGCCTGGATGGGAGTGGGGTGTGGGGGAGAGTGGATACATGTATCTGTATGACTGAGTCCCTTCACAGTTCACCTGAAACTATCACAGCAGTGTTTGTTAATTGGCTATACTCTGATACAGAATTAAGTTTATGGGAAAAAAAGCAATGCTGGTTTAAGTAAAGGAAAGGCCAGAAATTTTGTGGATGGGATGTCGGGAGCACCCTGTTGTAGGCACCTGCTAAAGCAAGCTTCAGGAACAATTTCATTCCAAGCAAAGGAGAGTCTTGCAACAGAGCCAGTCATGGAACAAGAAGAGGCATGTGCAACAGAGCTGTTTCACAATTTCCCCAGGTCTGATACCAAATCTCGTGGCGTTCTGCTTCTCTAGACACAGGGCCCAGGACCCCTAAAGGGATGTTGCCATGGCTACAATTTTTGCAAATACCAAATACATGATGATTGAAGTCTATGTCAAGCTCTGTCACCAAAGCAAAAGTGCTTGTGTGTGTTTTTCCATATGCGGCCTTGTTACTACACTTTTTTTCTCTTTTGGTCTATTTAAACGTGGATGGATTGCATGTTTTGCAATGAGTTTACTTTAATATGATTTATTTAACTTTTGCAATGAAAAGAAACCATAACTCAAGAGAAGACAAAAATGATGCCAGCCAGGATTACTCTCCTTCAACCAGTTTATTTCTTTTTAATCACAAAAGCACAAAGAACCCAGAGTCTCTGATAATGAACGTAATATATGATTGCCATAAAAAGTTCACTCTCCCTTCAATTTCAATTTACCCCGCTATAAATCAGCGATCCACTTAATCAAATATTCTTCCACTTTAATTGTTTTATCTTGCTTTTATGTTAAATCTCACTGAGTTACTGCTGGCACCAGTCTTCACATTATAGAAAAAATGTCAGTGGTTGGCCCATAATTAGTCTAAAACTCAAACATCAGTTCTGAACATTAACCAGATTGGAGTAAACCCTCACAATCTCACTAGACCAGTGAGACAAATCCAAGTCAGAAAGTAAACTGGGATTAGTTGAGCTAGCCATCATCTGCTGTCAAAATACGGAGTGTGGGCCCCGGCTTTCAAACTAACTGGATTTTTTTTTTTCATAAATGTCTTTCATTATTATCTTACAGGGCATTAAAACTCTATTTGGTTGTCTCTTAAATTCTTCAACCTGAAACTGTCCGGTTAAGAATTGCAGGTGCTTGCCTGAACTAGCCTGGCAGTTCCCATGAGAAAATAGATCAGCCCAGCTCATACTGTGTAAGGCCACAGCCAAACCTCAGTGTCTATGATGAAGGGCACTTCCTGAGCTATTGTACCAGACAAGCACGGTCCCTGGTGGGTAATCTGGTTCTGTAAACAAGAAAGAAAAAAAAAAATTCAGTGTTATTGATTGATAAACTCTTTTCTGACAAGGTATATAGGGACAGCCTGATTAGAATTCAACCCTGAGAACAAGGGATCCCGTCAAAAGCTAGTTGGACATGTCATTTGAATGTAATCTTTGACCTTTGAACAGACACCCAACATAATTTTTTTAAGTTAAAATTCTAAAAATCTTTTTTAAAAATAAACTGAGAATAAGGATCTATCTGAATCAGTCCATCTACTTTACCCAAGAAAATATATTTCCAAAGCAAAGAAACTTCCTCTGGGTGAGATGTACTTGTGGACTGCATAGATGAGCAGTAGAAAATAGAAGTTTTCAGAGGTGAATGAAGCCATGAGCTACTTAGGAAACTTTTTTGAAAATATCTATATTTTATGGGGTAGAAGGTGGGAGGGAGGTATAAGGGGGAGGAGACATACATACATATGGCTGATTCATGTTACTATATGGCAGAAACCAACACATTATTGTAAAGAAATTATCCTCCAATTGAAAAAAAAATTTTAATTTCAAAACTATTAAAAATCTATACTTTAACATTTATTTATGTCTCTTGACTTTTTAAACAAAGGACTTCAGTAAATTAATATATTAACTGTTTTCACTTTAATGATCTAGCTCAAAACCAAAACAATTTTCAAGTTAAAAAAAAAAGCAGCTAAACAATTTTTCTTAAAATCCAAGAATGAAAAATAACTTAAGCTACCCAAGAAATATTAACTTCATTTTAAACATACCTACAAGCATTAATTGGTATCAAAAGGTGTTTCCCTTTAAAGGCTTTTTTATGAAGGTCAAAAAAAAAATCTATTGTTTGAATGATAACAGAGTTCTAAGATGCCAAAAATATTTAGAAAGAATTTGAAGCACCATGAAAAACTTCTTCATCAATAAACCTCATTTATGCAACTGTTTATATTGTGATATGTTATTACAGTAAGTATTTTTATTTTCAAAGTTATCACATCAAACAGGTGTAGCCAAATAGTATATATTAAAAATATAGATATAATTATCACAACAGAGTGAATTTAGGAAAAAAAAGACATGAAAAACATCCCATTAAAAGAAAAAGCCTTTATATGGGACATTATTCACATTTCTGCAAATGGAATTTTCTGATTAACTGCCATATATTATATTATTTGAATAACTTTAGGAAAGATTAATTCCCAAGCTCTGTCCTCAGCAATATTTTTTCCTGGCTGAAATTGGGCTTTAAAACAAAACGTCAGCAATGCCAACAGCCTATTCAAGTTTCAGGTTCAAAAACTTCGAAGGCAGGCAGTTAAAAGTGATTTAAGAAATGCAAAATCATTCTTTCACAAATGTGTATTTAAACTAGTAAATTGATATATCAAAACCACAACCGGAATATAGCAATTTGTCTGTCTTTGCCCGCCGTGGTGTATTCCACAGCTGCCTGCCAGATAATACACTGATTGTAACTTTCCTAATTTACAGAGCCTTTAAATCTAATCTCCTGGGCCAGCCTAAAGGGCTTCTTCATCCATTGAAATGCCAGAATAATTGAAATTGTCTTCGGCAGTCAGGCAATAATGAATATTTTCTCTGCTGCTTGCATGCCAAGGTTACACAGTACTGCAAACAGCACTGATCCCAAGCCAAGCCTCCCAGGGGAGGGGCAGCCACTAACCTGGGGCAGGAGACACAATACCCAATGCTTTCCCTTCCCACCGGCTGATGGGGTCAGCGACGCCCACCACGCTTCCACATACTGAAGGACAAGCTCAGTTGCCCAGCGAACAAGAGTCCTAGTGGCTTCTCTGAATCTCCAGAGGCCACTGAAAGGCTGGGAAAGGTTATGGGTATGGATTTCCTGATGGGGACCACAGGAGAGACGAGCAAAGGGGGCTGCTGTTGGGATTAAGATGAAATATACACGTAGTTAATCAAAAGAGACCCAGCATTGATGGTGCCTGAGAAAATGCCGGCTTGTCAGCTTGGGGCAGTCTTTCCCACACCTCTGAATGGTTTTTGTGCATGTAGAGAGTCTCCTGACATAGGGTCAGCCCTGCCTCCACGCGGTCTTAAGGATGTTCTGGCTGAAATGAAACCATTCAGTCACCAAACTGAATCACTAAGATCTCTGAAAAATCTAAAGACTAGTTTAACTTTCAGCTATGGGAAGGTTACCATTCTAAATGGTCAGAGGTGTGAAATAGGTCTTTTTTATTGGGGTGTAGTTGCTTCACAATGTTCTGCGAGTTTCTGTTGTACAGCGAAGTGAATCAGCTACATGTGTCCATATATCCCCTCCCTCTTCGACCTCCCTCCCGCCCACCCCCATCCCACCCATCTAGGTCACCACAGAGCACCAAGCCGAGCTTCCTGGGCTCTAGAGCAGCTTCCCACTAGCTATCTATTTAACACATGGTAGTGTACATACTAGGAGAAGGCAATGGCACCCCACTCCAGTACACTTGCCTGGCAAATCCCATGGACAGAGGAGCCTGGCAGGCTGCAGTCCATGGGGTTGCTGGGAGTCGGACAGGACTGAGCGACTTCATTTGACTTTTCACTTTCATGCATTGGAGAAGGAAATGGCAACCCACTCCAGTGTTCTTGCCTGGAGAATCCCAGGGACGGGGGAGCCTGGTGGGCTGCCATCTCTGGGGTCGCATAGAGTCAGACACGACTGAAGCGACTTAGCAGTAGCAGCAGTGTACATGATTCAAGTAACTCATCTTGCATTCTTATGATTTCCATGAGTTGCTTTATAGGAGGAAATTAGAAGGACAAGAAAAGAATGAATCCCAAGTCACTGTGACTTTAAACTAACAGCAACAGGGAAGTATTTCTTTCAAAGACATCACAAGTTACCTGGCAGAAAAGAGTATAAAACCTACAGTCTATGTAATATGTGAGTTCCAATATCTGAATTACTAAGTAATTGTGTGCCAAATACACAGAATACATAGTAGCTATCTTTGATGCTTACCAAATTACCCCAAAACTGGGCAGCTTAAAACAGCAGGAACATTTATTGTCTCCCACCGTGTCTATGGGCTTCCCTTATAGCTCGGTTGGTAAAGAATCCGCCTGCAGTGCAGGAGACTGCAGTTTGATTCCTGGGTCAGGAAGATCCACCGCAGAAGGGATAGGCTACCCACTCCAGTATTCTTGGGCTTCCCTTGTGGCTCAGATGGTAAAGAATCTGCCCGCAACGCGGGAGACCTGGCTTTGATCCCTGGGTTGGGAAGATCCCCTGGAGAAGGGAAAGGCTACCCGCTCCAGTATTGTGGCCTGGAGAATTCCATGGACTGTATAGTCCATGGGGTCGCAAAGAGTCAGTTGAACAACTTTCACTTTTCACGGTGTCTGTGGGTCAGAATTCAGGAATGACTTACTTGGGTGGTTCTGGCTCAGGGTCCCACAGGGTAACAGCCAAGCTGTTGGTGGAGGCGGCTTCATCCGAAGGCTGGAAGAGAGCAAGAGAAACCCCACCTCATGGCTGCCTCACATCCCTGACCAAGTAGTGCCGGTTGTTAGTGGGAAGTCTCTGCTTCTTGCCACACAGCTCTCTTTATAGGGCTACTTATATGCCAGTGGCATGATGACCTGGCAGCTAGCTTTACCCCAGAGCAAGTGACCCAAGAGAAAGCAAAGCAGACGCCACAATAGACCTGGCTTCAGAACTCACCCCGACACTTCCTTAACATCTTCCAAGGTACACAGTCAGCTCTCTTTAATGCGGGAGGGGACCCCATAAGGACATGAATACCAGGAATTTCCATCTTGGAAGCTGACCACCACCCATCCATATTGTACCATTACATGGATCTGCCAGCCTCTTGGGTCTAGGATCTCAACTATTACTCTGGTTTCCTGTCATAGTCTTGTATACACGCCCTGATGAGAATACAGGGGGTGTGGATTACTAAATATGTTTCACCCTTTCCCAGTTCCAAAGTCCACAGTGGTTTCACTCCACCACCATCACTAAACCCCAAGATTCCTGCTGGCTCACTCTCGCAAAACCTGGTCCTCCACTACACAACCATGCACCCAGGAAACCTTTCCCCAATGGTCCCACCAGACTCCAAGGTGCAGGTATATTTTCAGATCCAACTGCAAGAGAAAGAAAAGAAAAAAGGAAGAAAGATAGGAAGGAGGGAAGGAAACCACTCATGTATATTTAAAATATAGTGAAAATAAATACAGATAATTGGCTATACAAGTGATAGCAGGGCTGAAAAAGACAGAAGCACTTGAGCTTGATAGCAGAGCAAAAAAGCAGAAAAGCAATTTTGCAGGGTATTGCAGAAAAGCAATACTCGGCAGTTCCCTCACATCCCTAGCCAAATAGTGCCACAGCCTCAGGACGGAAAACTAAGGCAGGAAGCGATGTGACCAGAGGGCATGGACAGGGTCTCACCAGCAGCAGCTGAACCCTAGTGGGCTGGTCAATGAGAGAAGAAGTCCCGGAGTCCTGGAGAGGCAGCTGCCAGAGCCAAAGGCCGCTCCCTGCCTCCCACTCACCCATTTTCTGCCACGCCTGCATTGATGGAATCTAGCTAGAAATTAGCTGATGGGGGAAATTGTGGGGGTCTGCACCCCATTCCACTCAGAGCAGAGAAGGCGAAAGGCCAGAACAAGCAGACCAAGGACCAACCCATATATCCTGCTCAAGGCTAAGGCATCGTGCCGAATTGTACTTTTCATCCTAGCAGTTATATAAACTTTTACATGTTCTCCATGGCATCTATAATCATGATTTGAAATGGCTATGCCTTGTTCTATTATGTACATGAACTCTGCTTGACTTATTATTTGCCTAGAGTTATATCTTCAGGTTGTTTCCATTTCTTTATTACTACTATTTCAAGTGACAATTCAACAAATATCTTCATTGTTTAGATCTTCATTTTTCAGATCTGCTCTTTGGGTACATTCCCAGAAATCATAATTATCAAATTAAAGAATATCAACATTTTTATGTCAACTGATATATATCTGCGGCCACCTGCTTTTGACCCTGTGACTTTCTACACTCTTTCCTACTAACAAATCAAAAGGGAGGCAAGTCCATATTTCTAAAACATTCCAACACTTTTATAAAATTTATCTTTGAAATTTCAGCCACAGCAATAGCAAAATCTTCCCTGAGAGCGATGAGATGCTAGAGGAAGCTATGATTAACTTTGAAAAGGATGGCTAACTTATCTTGGGAATGACTCTAATAATATTTAGTGTAGCATTTACTTAAAGGAAAATGAAGCCTCAACCTTGTTTCTCAGAAACAGTTGAGAGCCTAAAGCAAATTCTAGATGAGGAGCAATCTTTCCAGCAGTAAATGTACCATTCTTGACTGTCATGTAACCCAGATGTCTGGGAATACCCAACTCTTAAAAAAGAAGAAAGTGTATAATAAGGAGGCCTTTGTGTTTCTTAAAAGACAATTGCAAAACAATAACCAAGGGCCTGTGCATTACTAAAGAGAGTCTGGGGGATCCTCAGGCTTGTGCTTCTCAAAGTGTGGCTCATTCATGAACTATTTATAACCAGTCAACTGCAAGGTTAGTACAAAAACTGAGAGCAAGCATTTAGAAACTTTCATGGCAATCTGACACTACAGCAATTCTTCTATTATATTTACAGAAGGTCTCTCTACAATGGATTGAGGGAAAAAATCAAATAAGCCCTCACCAGGGATCGTTGAGGATAGAGTATTGTTAGTCATTCAAAGCCTGGATTGGGCAAGGATCTCGAATTCGCCTGTGGCATTGACTGGAGCTGTTTTACATATGTCAAGAATTCAAAAAAGCAGACAGATAACAATGAATATTGTACCCCGGAGAAGTAGTTTACAGTAATCGATACTTTACAGACTGTGAAGTCTCTCTTCTGAGATTATTTTATACTCCGAGACTACCATAAATGGAAATATTGATTCTCACCTTAATTAATTAAGAAAAGTTGTGCTTTCAGCTGACATATGGAGGGATAGGAATTGTTGAGAGACTAAAATCTCCTTACTTAATCCTATTGGTTGCTCAATTACACCAGCTAAGGATTGAAGGAGTCTCCTAATTTTGTGACTGGGTACCAAAGCTGGCCAACAGTGCAAATTTAATCATTAGAGATGAGAAACGTGAAGTCTAGGGCAGAGTGACCAGTTTTCTACAGAGCCCATGGTCAGAGCCTGGAATTCGTAAGGGTTTATTTGGATCAAGATGAGACTACACAAGTTAACAGCAAATAGAGATAAATACAAATTACACAAGTTAACAGCGAACAGCAGATAAATACAAATCACTCCAAATAACATTCTAATCTTCATGTTAAATGATCTTTGTTTTGTATTCACACTGCGTAGAGAAGTGACAAGTCAGGCACAACTGTGAGAAATGAAGATTGTTTTCAGATCTCAGGTGAAAATCAGTCCCCACAAGCTCTTCTAAAACCCACTGGCATCTCACATTTGCAAAATACAGACATACAGGAAAGCGTACCTAGGTTTTTAAGTCCTAGTGATCTGTATTTGTTGGGCTTCCCTGATAACTCTGTAGGTAAAGAATCCCCTTGCAATGCAGGAGACCTCAGGTCGATTCCTGGGTCAGGAAGATCCACTGGAGAAGGGATAGGCTACCCATTCCAGTATTTAAATTCCAGTTGCATCCTTTACTGGCTGGTGACCTTGGGGAAACAACTTCTCTATGCCTCAGTTTCCCATCTGTAAGTAAGTAAATAAAGTCACTCAGTCATGTCTGACTCTTTGCGACCCCAATGGACGGTAGCTGACCAAGCTCCTCTGTCCATGGGATTTTCCAGGCAAGAATACTGGAGTGGGTTGCCAATTCCTTCTGCAGGGGAACTTCCTGACCCAGGAATCGAACCTGGGTCCAGCATTGCAGGCAGACGCTTTTCATCTGAGCCACCAGGGAAGCCCCTTCCTCATCTGTAACATGAGGCTAATAATAACATCTATAACTGAAGGGGATTGAGTGGTACAAACTTCCAGCTCTAAGATAAATAAGTCATGGAGGTTGGTGTAATGTACATAATAGGGAATGAAGTCAGTAACATTGTAACAACTCTGGAAGGTGACAGATGGTAATTGGTGTTATTGTGGTGCGATGCTATAATAAGTAAAAATATCAAATCACTATTTTGTACCCTTGAAACTAATATCATATTGTATGTTAACTATAACTCAAAAAATAATGGGCTTCCCAGGCAGAGCTAGTAGTAAAGAACCCACCTGCCAATGCAGGAAACAGAAGAGACACAGATTCGATCCCTGGGTCAGGAAGATCCCCTGGAGGAGGGCATGGCAACCCGCTCAAATATTTTTGCTTGGAGAATCTCATGGACAGAGGAGCCTGACAGGCTATAGACCATAGGTTCACAAAGAGTCGGACATGACTGAGGTGACTTAGCACAAAAAATAATAACAATAATCCCCATACCCCTTGTAGAATTGGTAGGAGGATTAAATAAAATTGCCAACTCACAAAGGTGCGGTTGTTTTAATATTTACTCCTCTCCTTAGAGTCAACCTTGTTACTCTGCTCATCAATCAAGGGTTGACTGTTTCCCACCAATAATTCCAGTCTTGGGGGAATTACTAGGAAATTGGGAGACCTACTTCTTGCTTTGGAGGTCTTATAATGCAATCAGAGAAAGAAATTATTATAAACAGTAAATGAAACATATTTACTCCTAGCAGGGTCAGACGGAAAAGGCAATGGCACCCCACTCCAGTTCTCTTGCCTGGAAAATCCTATGGATGGAGGAGCCTCGTAGGCTGCAGTCCATGGGGTCGCTAAGAGTCAAATACGACTGAGCGACTTGACTTTCACTTTTCACTTTCATGCATTGGAGAAGGAAATGGCAACCCACTCCAGTGTTCTTGCCTAGAGAATCCCAGGGACGGGGGAGCCTGGTGGCTGCCGTCTATGGGGTCGCACAGAGTCGGACACGACTGAAGCGACTTAGCAGCAGCTGCAGCAGCAGCAGCAGGGTCAGAACTATTGATAGAGTTAAAAACATGGGAAACATACTTGAAAATCTGCTCATGAAGAATTTCAGCCTAGTGTTGTGCATGTGTGGATTTTGGAAGTAAAAACAGTGAGCTCGAGACTTCCCTTGTGGTCCAGTGGTTAAGACTCCACCTTCCAGTGTACGGAGTACAGGTTTGATCCCTGGTCAGGGAGATAAGAGCCCTCATGTCTGGTGAGGAAAAAAAAAAAAAAAAAAGCATAAACCAGAGGAAATGTTGTAACAAAGTCAACAAAGAGTTTTAAAATGGTCAACAACAACAAAAAGAAACCTAAAAAAAAAATCAAATGGTCATACACATATAAAATCTCAAGCACTCAAAAATAAGGAGCTCTAAAAGACTCTAGAAGCTCTAAAAGACATTAGGATAATAATTCAGTTTCCTTTATGCCTCTGCACTCACACTACCTCCAGGACACTAAAAACTGCGTCTCATTGAGCACCTAACCTCAACCAAGCATATCTGCTCCTCTTCCAGAATGTTCTGTCTCAGGGAATGTTAGATATCCCCATTAGGCAGTTGCCCCAACCAGAAATCCTCATTGTATCCCCCCAGTTCTTCATCTCCATGCTTCAGATTAGCAACAAAATTGTATTGATTCTTCCCTCTTGTCTTCAGATCTTTTTTTCTTTGTCCCCACTCAGTTCAGTTCAATTGCTCAGTCGTGTCTAACTCTTTGTGAACCCATGGACTGCAGCATGCCAGGCCTCCCTGTCCATCACCAACTCCTGCAGCATGCTCAAACTCATGCCCATCAAGTCGGTGATGCCATCCAATCATCTCATCCTCTGCCGTCCCGTTCTCCTCCTGCCCTCAATCTTTCCCAGCAGCAGGTCATTTCCAGTGAGTCAGTTCTTCGCATCAGGTGGCCAAAGTATTGGAGCTTCAGCATAAGCATCAGTCCTTCAATGAATATTCAGGACTGATTTCCTTCAAAATTGACTGGTTTGATCTCTTTGCAGTCCAAGGGCCTCTCAAGAGTCTTCTCCAACACCATAATTCAAAAGCATCAATTCTGCATTCAGCTTTCTTAATGGTCCAACTCTAATATCCATACATGACTACTGGAAAAATCATAGCTTTGACTAGACAGACCTTTGTCAGCAACGTAATGTCTCTGCTTTTTAATATACTGTCTAGGTTTGTCATAGCTTTTCTTCCAAGGAGCAAGCATCTTTTAATTTCATGGCTGTAATCACCATCTACAGTGATTTTGGAGCCCAAGAAAATAAAGTCTCTCACTGTTTCCATTGTTTCTCCATCTATTTGCCATGAAGTGATGGAGCCAGATGCCACGATCTCACTTTTTTTGAATGTTGAGTTTTAAGCCAGTTTTTTCACTCTCTTCTTTCACTTTCATCAAGAGGCTCTTTAGTTCCTTTTCACTTTCTGCCGTAAGGGTGGTGTCATCTGCATACCTGAGGTTGTTGACATTTCTCCCTGCAATCTTGATTCCAGCTTGTGCTTCATCCAGCCCGACATCCTGTCCACACTGTAATCCAGGTCATAAACATATCTCCCATGAATTAATCAGAACAGTCTTGGAATTTCTCTATCTCCGATCTTGCTCTTTCCAAACCAGTTGCTTACTTGCTATCAGAATGATCTTCCTAAAATAGGTACATTTATCTCATTGCATTCACTTGCTTCAAAGGTTTCCCATGCCCTGAGGAGTTAGCCTGCCAGGGAGAAATCTCCAGAACATGGCTCCTGCTTACCTCTCCCATCTTCTAACTTGCTCTTCTTCCACATGCTTCACATACCTTATGCCCAACTCTCCAGGGTCAGCTCCCCAGTACTTAAACTCTACTCACTTCTGGGTTGGCCATTTTTACCTCTCCTTCAGGGATCCTTCCTGATTTCCAAAGGCAAGGCGCTTCCATATGCTCATACCAGCTAATAATTTATTTTTCTCTCTCTCCCCAAAGAATATGACATCTGTTCCTAGGGATCTCCCAGGACCTAGGACTATGTATGACACATAGTTCATCTTTAAAGTTTATCTGTTGGATAAATGGATGGGTGAATGGATGGAGGGATAGATGGATAGATGGATGGATGTGTGGATAGAAAAAATGAATGAGAAAAGTAATTGCAACCATTTTCCTTGACTCGGTTTGACACCAAGTTCCAGTGAGAAGATTATGGACACCCAAGCAGATAACACTGGAGATTACTAGTTACCAAACTTTTACTTTCTCAGCCAATCAAGGACTGTAAATTTTCCTTCAGGTTTCATTACAGTGATTTCACATTAATGTTACTAACATTTTAACAACGAAGATGCAGTTTTAAATTTTTTTTTTTTTTACAATAAATTCTACATCTTTGACAACTAAAGGGCAGAAGAAAACACTTACCACACAGATCCTCCTGATAGGGTTACAGGAGGAGCTTCTCAAGGGGGGCCTAGTGTTTTGGATGGGCTTCTGGTTGACGTTTTTTCCAATTGTTTGGTGCAGGCGTTCTGACTCAGAAAGTTTCCAGATTAAAAGCTAATTTGCTTTAGACCCTCCTGATAGAGAGCCTGAGCTTTGTTGTTCACCAGGGTAAAGTGTAATTTTCTGACTTCCCGACTCTTTAGTTTGAGACAATAATCCACTCTGTCTCCTCTTAATTAAAGCAAATAGCCCCAGCTCACAATGGTAGTTCAGAAGGGGCTGGTCTTCTGGTTCCCTCCTTGCAAGGAGCTAATTGATTTCCAAATGATAATGGTGTTTACATTAGAAAAGCCAAACCCCTTGTATTTAGTCCTCAGCGCACCGAAACCTTCCCAGGTCTCATGAATATCAAATGGCCAAAATACCTCCATTGTGGTCAGTGCCTCTTAAGGGGTCAAGCTTCTGTCCCACAATATTTAAGGAGGTAATTGGTTAATTTCTGTTTTACATGCCAGGCTCCTACATTCCATTTTCATCCCAAGGAGGCGTCTTCTTGGAATTTTCAAGGAATGCTTTTGCAATTTACAACCTCATTGTTTTACAGTAAAGGGCCCCAAGGCAGTGCTGGAGCAGTGGGTAGGTCTGAATTTTAAGGATAATTTTGGAAGCTCATTCAAATGACAGTTTTGGGGAAGGAGCTTGGGAGAAAGAAAAAGCCCAGAAACCACACAGCATTTGAATAGCATTTCACAGTATGGGAGTGAAGATGGTGTGTATTACCATGTGTTTGAAATGACGTGTTTCTATGGTACATACACGTACATAGACATCTAAAGGGCTGATTGTACCATCTTTGTTTTAAAGTCATGGGAACAATCCTTCAAAATACATAAATACCTATGACTGATTCATATTGATGTATGGCAAAAATCCATCACAATATTGTAAAGCAATTATCCTCCAATTAAAATAAAAAATTTTTAAGCAAAATACACATTCTTATTTCCATGATCTCTACCAAGTTTTTCTAGTATCTTGAGCTTCAGATAAATTAGTAAATATCTCAAATACCCTTGTTTAGAAATCCAAACAATAATCAAAATAAATCATAGTTATTACAGATCTTACACCTGGCCTTCCACACGGCCTTACACAAATATTAAACCCACTTTTCACCACCACATGGTACATGAGGTTCAGACAAGACTCTCGTGTATGGGAATGGGTATTTGTCATGTAAGAGAGAAGCAGGAATTTTCCAGAAACTGAGTTCTATTTGTAAAGAAACTATTCTCTGCAAATATGTTTTTGATCACAGCAAATTGTTGAGGCAACACCCCAAGAAGAGAGGGGGGCCAGACAACGTTTCAATATAATCACTTTCTAAGTAATTAAAACAGTGGCTAATTTCTCTCATAATTAAAAAAAACTTTGTTCATTGGCACACACATCCATCCTAATGCCACATTTAGCAAACGCTTTCATTTTTTAAAAATATCACCTCTAATACACTCAGCCTCTCTTCTATCAAGAAAGGCATGGCTGTAATTTACAAAACTCTTCCCGTGGATTCTTAGTTCAACCTTCTTTCTCTCTTTGAATCGCTGTCTTTCAGTCAATCCTAAGGCATTTCCCTTTCATTTTTCTTTTTGTAGTTATAATGTTATTGCATAAGTCTCTCAAATTAGTCACCTTATACACTATATACATAAATTTTATATTACAAATTTTATATATGTCACCTTGAAATTTTTTATATAATCTCCTGAACTATATATCTATTATCTGTATATCTATATTTATACATCTATATGTGGGGTCACAAAGGGTCAGACACAACTCTGTGGCTGACCACACATAGATAGACATGATTTGAGAGACTGGAGTAATAACGAGTACTGTATATATACATATGTGTGTATATATGTGTATATATGTGAATATACACACACAGAGCTCTTGCAGGTGACACTAGTGGTAAAAAATCTGCCTGCCAATGCTGGAAACAAAAGAGATGGGTTCGATCCCTGGATTGGGAAGACCCCCTGGAGGGCATGGAAAACCACTGCAGTATTCTTGCCTGGAGGATCCCACGGACCAAGCAGCTTGGGGGCCTACAGTCCATAGGTGTGCAAAGAGTCAGACATGACTGAAGCAACACATATAGTCACACACACACATATAGTTCTCCAGGGCTGATATTTTACAGATTAGGAAGAATTAAATCTTATTAAGATTAAATGCTTTACCCAAGGTCTCCCAACTTGTTAACAGCACGGAAAGAACTTAAATAGCCCACTTTCTACTACATATCCCGTTCTTGTAAAAATTTCAGTAAAAATCAACTATCATTCACCATTTTGGTCGGTGGAGCAGGCTGGTGAGACTGAAAACCAAACAAATGTTTCAAAATGTAGAAATCTAGATGGTGACTTCCTAACTTTCGGGACAAGGGCACATAGCATATAATTCTACAGATAAAATCCTATGCTGGAAACCCTTCAGGTTTCTAAATCTTTGGTGGAAGAACTTTGCATTGTCAAATATTGTTTTAATAAATGAGTCATTGGCCGAGGCTGGTTTTTTTCTTTTTAATTAGAAAGATTATTCACTTGATTATATTCTTTAACAGGACTTGTCATGTGGGTGTTAATAGCCCATGTCTCAGTGTAAAAGAGGGAAAGAGCTGAAAGTTTGGATCATGTCCTGGAAATCAAAAGGACATGAAATCACCTGCCTCTCCGAGTGAAACTGACACCTTACAGAACAGAAATGTGGGTCCCCGGGGACCCACATTCTGTTCCTACTTAAATGAAGACAGAACCTTGGTAGGAGCCCAGAGTGACATAACTGATAATCCTCAAAGGTAGCAAGATCGAGGGGAAAAAAAAAAAAACAGAAGTGAACGGGAGGAAGTAGAATGTAGAGCTTAGATGCAGAGCAAGCCACATCGGAAAAGAGGTAATTCACAAGAAGTAAACATCAGTATCGATGCCTTAAGAGTCTGGGAAACTAAAAGGCAATTTTTTGAAACTCTCAAATATAGCTTTAAATAATAAAAAGCTGAAATCGTCTCTACAAAGCAAAGTCTCCTTTGAAAGGATTCCAGAAAACCGTGAAATGCTGTTGATAAGACTGTGCCAATTTGTAAAGCTTGCCACAATCTCCAGCTCACGTTTTCCCTCTTTTTTTTTTTCCTCCTTTCTTTCAAAAAAAATTTTTCCCCTGAGCTTTGTTAGTCCTAGAGAAGCTCTGATGACAACAACAAAAACATGAAGTGTTTTCTAAAGCAGAAACCTCTTCTCCCCTACTACAAGCTGGGGGAGGCGGGATGGTGGTGAAGGGGGTGGACACAGTGAATTTATTTCCACAGAAATGATGTTAAAACAGCATTTGCAAAGCTAGAAAAAAGATTTTTGACGGAAAGCTCAGGGAAGGATGTGCAAGCTAGCTCCTGAAATTTCTCGCCCTTATCAGCCATTGTATTCAAGATTAATTATGGGTTCTCTCCAATCTCTCACTTCACTCAAATGTTTACCCACCCAGACAGAGGGGGCTGACTGACTTTTTTTCAGTTCAAGTCAACTTTTAACTAGTGGCATCGGAACTTTCTTAAAGTGTGACTTCCCAGCTGTTTGGGGCATTTTCCCTTTCCTGTGTTGACCAGTTATTTTCAAATAGGATTATAACTGCGTTGTATAGTTAAGAGGCCCAATTAATATCTTTAAAGCAACAATGTGAAGGAGCATGTAGTGGAACTTTTATATTTAACTGTCAAGAAATAATCATGCCTTACATTTATGGAGCACCCTTCACCCTGAAGGGTACCAAAATGCTCTTACAAATTCCACACCCGCTGTCCATAATTAAAGGTCAGACTCGTGGCCCCAGTGGTACAGCATCCTCCTAAAAGTGAAGAAGGAAAGCCTATCACAGTAGCACTTGAGAAAAATTTGGAAACAAACAAGCCCCGCTAAATGCATCATATTCAAACTGCTGAAATCTAAAGATAAAAAATCTAGGACTTGGTGGCACATCAAGGTGGCATGCCTCGTGGCACAGTGGATAAGAATCTGCACGGCACCCCCCCTTCGGCAAATGCGGGGGACACAGGTTCAATCCCTGGTCCAGGAAGATTCCACATGCCTCAGAGCAACTAAGCCCGAGCCACAGCTACCAAGCCCACGTGCAGCAGCTACTGAAGCTCAGACACCCTAGATCCTGTGCTCCCCAACAAGAGAAGCCACCGCAATGAGAAGTCCGCACACCATAACTAGAGAAAGCTCAAGCAAAACAAGGAAGACCCGGCGCAGCCAAAAGAAGCTACTTAAATTTTAAACATCGCTGACCATAGATGTAAGGAAGGTCTTCCCTATGGCTCAGATGGTAAAGAATTTGCCTGCGGTGCAGGAGACCTGGGTTTGACCCCTGGGTCAGAAAGATGCCCTGGAGAAGAGAATGGCAGCCCACTGCAGTATTTTTGCCTAGAGAATTGCATGGACAGAGGAGCCTGGCGGGCTACAGTCCATAGGGTTGCAAAGAGTCAGACGTGACTCAGCAATTAACACTAACACTACTATGAGTGAGTGAGTGAAGTCGCTCAGTCGTGTCCGACTCTTTGCAACCCATGGACTATAGCCTACCAGGCTCCTTTATCCTGGAATTTTCCAGGCAAGAGTACTGGAGTGGGTTGCCATTTCCTTCTCCAGGGGGTCTTCCCAATCCAGGGATCGAACTCGGGTTTCCTGCATTGCAGGCAGACACTTTACCATGTGAACCACCACTACTATTGATACAAAAAAAAAAAAAAAAACCCAGAAGGCAGGTAGGAAATAAAAAAGACACAGCATACAGGGGAAATAAAAATTAATTAGAACAGACTCCTCATCAGAAACTGTGCAAACAGAAAGACAAAATGCTCAGAGAAATGCTTCAAAGTGTTTAAAAGAAAAAATCAGCCCCAAATTCTATACACAAAGAAACTATTGAAAGAGAAATAATTTCAATAAATTTATAAGATTTTGAAATATGTGATTAAAGAAAGAAAAGAAAATGTTAAAGTCTCTAATTTAATTGGAACAGGGAAGGCAGTTGAGCCAATCCAAGGCAGTCATCCTCAGGAGTGACTACAAGAGGGCTCTGCCCTGCCAGAAGCAATAGTACAGCAAGCTGCATAAAGGAAGTACATGGGGACACTGAACCCCCTTTTCAGGCATGGGAAAGGACGGTCCCATGATACCATGGCAAGTCTGCAATTACTTGCTTTCCAACATCCAAGGCAAATTCATCACAGCAAATCAGAGTCTGCCAGCCTCTGATGGGCCATCTGTCATCCACAGGCACTCACTCCATCCTCACTCAGAAATCTGTGGCCACTTGGCTTCAGCACTGCCTGAGATGCCAACCAGGTATGCTAGAAGGTGAGACTGTAACTGTTCCCTTGACAGGCCTTAGAAAGTGCTTGTACGGGAAGAAGGGGTGGACATGCAGGAAGATCCCTACTTTCCCACAGTCACCTATCCAACAGTGGATCAAAAGGCCAAAGTATAAACATGGGTCTTACATATGCTCATATTCCTACTAAGCAAAGTAAATCTCACCCCCAGGCGCCAGTCCCTGAATTCTAAAGACCTGGTTACAGAGACGAGTTATTCACGTATTCCTTCAACACCGGAGAGCCAGTACGAGCCAAGGACTGATTCAGGCCCTGGGAATAGAGCAGGAAACAAAACAGAACCTAAAAGGGTAAACAGAGTTGAGGAAGAACAGTAAGGGAAAAAAAAAAAATTCTTCCACTCAAAAATTATAAATTGAGCCTTTAGTTTGGGCTGACCCCACACTGGACAGAAAACGGAGACCCTTAGGAAAGCTGGACCTTCCTTCTCGAAGGTTTCAGTCCAGTCTGAGTGCTCGGTGGTCACAAGTTCCCACAAGCCCATGTTTCTTTCAAAACTGACGAAACGCAATGAAAGAAAATGGGCTGCAGTGAGGAGCTCCTGAAACATCCGATCACAGGTGATTAGAGATCGCGGGAGGGCCAGAGCAGCCAAAAGGAATGTAAAGTGACCAAGAGCAAGTCCCTCAGAAAAGAGCAAACAGCACCTTAGGGAGAATTTTTTTTTTCCCCTCAAGAATAAGAAGAGCCCTCAGAGGAGAAATTTGATCAAGAGCTGTTGGGCAAGACCCCTGGGGAAGATGCAACCTGTAATTCTGTCATCACATGATTGCTTCCCTCTGGCACCTGGTGGGAGGGGTAGGAAAGGAGCTGATAACCAAGAGATGACTTGGATGCCAAGACCAGGTCAAAGGGAGCAGGCGAAGCCACTGAGGAACCAGCCGTGCCCGTTTGCTTGCCTGCTCAACTTCAAACTGCTTTCAGGGCCAGCTGTTGTTCAGTTGCTCAGTCGTGTCCGACCCTGCGACCCCATGGACCGTAGCCTGCCAGGCTGCTCTGTCCATGGGATTCCCCAGACAAGAATCCTGGAGTGGGTTGCCCTTCTCCAGGATCTCCCCAGCAAAGGGATCGAACCCACATCTCCTTATCTCTTGCATCACAGGCGAATTCTTTACCATGGGCAGGCAGACATTTCTCCCACGAAATCCACGTACCTTAAACAGCTGGCTGAGTCATTGTGTTGAAATGACAGTAAAGAGAAGCAAGAGGGTGGTCATCAAGGAAAATTCTTTTTAAAAAATTTCAGGTTGCAGGGAAGAGGGAAGAGAAAATTGTATTCCTTTCCTCCTGTAATAAGCAAGCATGTATATAAAATATAATACAGCAGGGCTTCCCTGGTAGTCCAGTGGCTAGAGCTCTGTGCTCCCAATGTGAGAGAGCCCAGGTTTCATCCCTAATTAGGGAGCTGGATCCCACATGCCACAATGAAGATCAAAGCTGCAACCAAGACCTGCTGCAGCCAAATAAATAAATTTAAAAAAATTTAATATATACAATGCATGGATACAATTATTTGGGGGGATGAGTTTAAAAAAACAAACAACTCACTCTCTAGAGAAAAAGGACCCCAACAAATATGACAACTTCTAGAGAAATGGTAAACAAGATAGCTGTGCTGCCGTTGTTGTTGTTCAGTTGCTAAGTCGTTTCCAACTCACTGCGATCTCATGGACTGTAGCCCGCCAGGCTCCTCTGTCCATGGGATTTCCCAGGCAAGAATACTAGAATGGGTTGCCATGTCCTTCTCCAGGGGATCTTCCCAGAGCAGGGATTGAACCCAACTCATGTCTCCTGCATTGCAGGCAGATTCTTTACCACCAAGCCACCCGAGAAGCCCAGATAGCTATGTTAGGGAAGAGAAAAACTTGAGTTTGACTTTGATCCAGGGGCAGAAGAGAAAGAGGTGAAATAAAAAGGAAGTGCAGGAGGCAGACAGTAGCTGTGAAAGCAACTCCAAAGCAGAGGTGCGGACAGGAATTAGGAGGCATTGGGTGAGGGCGGAGGTGGAGTCACAGTCAGCTGAGACCTCAGCACATCAAGGGATGAGAACGTGAGGATGATGCCCCAATGGCTGAAAGACAGCAGCATCCTTTCCCATCTTGAGACTTGTTTAAGTTTGCTCACTCTCACCTTCTCAGCACTTCTATTGACTACAACCGCCATCTGAGCCAATCAATCCTCTGGGCAACACCCACCAGGTCAAATGTTACCACATCTGCCAAAATTTCACATGCCACAAATTCAGGCTCCATCTCTGAATTTATAGTCGCTCATTATCAGTGTAAAGCACCTGTAAGCTTTAGTCGTGTCTGACTCTTTGCTACCCCCTGGACTGTAGCCCACCAGGCTCCTCTGTCCACGGAATTTCCCAGGCAAGAATACTGGAGTGGGTACCCATTCCCTTCTCCAGGGGAATCTTCTCAACCCAGGGATCGAACTGGAGTCTCCTGCATTGCAGGCAGATTCTTTACTGTCTGAGCCACCAGGGAAGCTCCTATATATCCCTCTTTTAAAATTTGGAATGCACTCCTGTCTTGACAATATTCCCAACATTCTTTCCCCCAGACCACATCCAGCCCACCCACTTTTTCCCTTCTTACTCTTTTTCTCCCCCTTGAAACATCTCTCCTCATCTCCAAATTCACATCTCCTAGGTAAGTTACAACCAAAAATAGTCTTATAATTCCAGCTTCTAAACAGACCAGTTGCCCAACAAATGCTTGTTATGTAATCCTGGGGAATGTAAGAGGTAAGAGGTATAAGGCAAGGCAGGTGCCCTGGGAGAATTTCGGTGGAGATAAAACACAAAAAGTAATTCTGGAATTTTAAGAGAAAAAAATACCTGTGAGCTTCCTGGGTCCTCAACGGCCACATTCTTGTTCTAACTGCTCCTACTTATTCCTTCCAATTTAACCCTACGAAACATACATAACATTAAACACTCAAGGAATATTCTCATATCCCCCATTTACCCTAAGAGCAGACCCCAGTCCTACCCACTTTTGTCCCATCCATCATCAAGATTCTGCCTGATTCTCTCTGATCCTTTCTTTCTGCCCTGACATATCCGAAATCTCACATAATCCTCCTTTCGGTACGCATCCAACCTGAAAACCTTCTGCCTCACAGAGAAATTTGCCGACTAATTAGGTAATGTTTTTAAAACAATACAAAGTCCTTCAAATGCATAATCTCTGGTTATTATTTTTAATCTCCTTAAGCTACTCTAATTTTATGTTTCCTCTTAGTGCATTAAATTACCCAGAACTCACAACGGTTTAGTCTCCTAAGCACCTCAGCAGCGATGGAGTTTTCCATTTAAAGCTCACAGTGGCTTCTCATTTAAAGTGAGTGTCAGGGGAATTTTTTTTTCCTTCCTAAGAACAAGTTCCCGGAAAATGTTCCTTCCTCCCCTCATGGGATCTCAGTGATAGCCAATGTTAGCCACGAACAGTCGCATCTCTCCCAAAAGTGTGTTTGTATTGTATTCCAGCAGTAAACAGAAGACTGCAGAGAGCTATCAGCAAATCTCTGTGTACAGATTGTAGAAAAAGTTATTTCATCCTGGAGATTATATCGAGAAGCTGCTGGTCCTCTTTTTTTTTCTTAATCGGTGGCTTATCACAGCTCCGATGAGTGATGAAGCACAGAGATGAAGGGAAGAATGTCAACTACTTGGCAAGTTCACCAACCAGAAGATTTCCAGGGAAGCTTCACCTGAGACTTATGAGCAGGTATTAGGAAACTCTAAGGGTGGACCTGTCAGTTTCAATATTGTTCTAAGAAGCCCCCCAAAGGCTGGACCAAGGGTTGGGAGCTGGTTTGGCTCCACCACCAAATGCTGAGCAACAGTGGGTGATTTTCTCCATTTCTCTGAGCATTTCTTATTGATAACATGAGTGTTAAAGTAGATGACCTGTGAGGTCTTTTCTGGCTTCAAAAGAAATAACTGAGGGAATTCCCTGTGGTCATGGTTAGGATTCCATGCTACCAGTGTTAGTCAGGGAACTAAGATATCACAGGCTATGCAGCATGGCCAATTTTTTTTTTTTAATGCAAACTGGGAATTCCCTGGTGGTCCAGTGGTTAGGACTTGGCACTGTCACTGCTATAGACCTGAGTTCAATCCCTGGTTCAATCCCAGAAAGCTGCACAGCATGGCAAAAATAAAAATTAAAAGAAATAGGTGAAGAAAGTTTGTATAGAACAAGAAAATCATAAATGGGATATGAGTCATTAATTTGGGAGAGATTTGAGTTCCTTCTAGGCAATGTTTTAAAGTTCGAGCTATAATATCAGATAATTTTGAAAGGAATTTTCAAATTCGAGTTGCCAGTTCATCCTCTAGGACAAGGGTTTTTTTTTTTTTAATAAAATTCAGAGTAGCCGAGGAGTTGGGTTGGGTGAGGTCTATGTGGACCATAATATTTATAATATAATGTTAATAAAAATGCAACCTTGGAGTGAAAATTTGAAGAGCTCCAAACATAGAACTCAATCAGGCCTTCAGATCGGCAACTCCAACTAACCAAAGCTCTGATGCTCCAAGTAAGTTACCTTCCCAGCTTCCTTCCTCCCTCCCTCCCTCTCTTCCTTCCTTCTTTGCCCTATATCACATAACCCAGCAATTCCACTCCCGGATATATACCCCAGAAAACACTAATTCAAAAAGATACATGCACCCTTAAAGTTCAGATTAGCATTGTTTACAACAGCCAACTTATGGAAGCAACGCAAGTGTCCCTCAACAGATCAATGAGTTAAGAAGATGTGGTACATCTGCTAAATGGAATACTACTCAGGCATAAAAAAGAATGAAATTTTGCCATTTGCAGCAACATGGATGGACTTGGAGGGTATTCTGCTCTGTGAAATAAGTCAGACAGAGAAAGGCAAACACTATATGATATCAGTTATATATGGAATCTAAAACATAAAACCAGTGAACATAACAATAAAGAAATGCACTCACAAATATAGAGAATAGACTAGCGGTGCCAGTGGGGAAGAGGGAAGGAGGCAGGGGCAGTTTAGAGGTCAGAGAGTAAGAGGTAAAAACTGCCAGGTATTAAATAAGCTATAAGGATAGACTGTACGGCAAGGGAATAACCCAACGTTTTATAATAACGATGAATGAGGTATAACCTTTAAAAATTGTGAATCACCACGCTGTACACCTGTAGCTTTTATAGTGTACGTCAACTCTACTTCAATTAAAAAAAATTATATGTAGGTTATACTGGCAATTTGTTGAAATGTTGAAAGTGAAAGAGGAGAGTGAAAACGTTGGCTTAAAGCTCAACATTCAGAAAACGAAGATCATGGCATCTGGCCCCATCACTTCATGGGAAATAGATGGGGAAACAATAGAAACAGTGTCAGACTTTATTTTTGGGGGGCTCCAAAATCACTGCAGATGGTGACTGCAGCCATGAAATTAAAAGACACTTACTCCTTGGAAGAAAAGTTATGACCAACCTAGATAGTATATTCAAAAGCAGAGACATTACTTTGCCGACTAAGGTTCGTCTAGTCAAGGCTATGGTTTTTCCCGTGGTCATGTATGGATGTGAGAGTTGGACTGTGAAGAAGGCTGAGCGCAGAAGAATCGATGATTTTGAACTGTGGTGTTGGAGAAGACTCTTGAGAGTCCCTTGGACTGCAAGGAGATCCAACCAGTCCATTCTGAGGGAGATCAACCCTGGGCTTTCTTTGGAAGGAATGATGCTAAAACTGAAGCTCCAGTACTTTGGCCACCTCATGCGAAGAGCTGACTCATTGGAAAAGACCCTGATGCTGGGAGGGATTGGGGGCAGGAGGAGAGGGGGACGACCGAGGATGAGATGGCTGGATGGCATCACGGACTCAATGGACATGAGTTTTCTTTGGAAGGAATGATGCTAAAACTGAAGCTCCAGTACTTTGGCCACCTCATGCGAAGAGCTGACTCATTGGAAAAGACCCTGATGCTGGGAGGGATTGGGGGCAGGAGGAGAGGGGGACGACCGAGGATGAGATGGCTGGATGGCATCACGGACTCAATGGACATGAGTCTGAGTGAACTCCGGGAGTTGGTGATGGACAGGGAGGCCTGGCGTGCTGCAATTCATGGGGTCGCAAAGAGCTGGACACGACTGAGCGACTGAACTGAACTGACTGATACTGGCAATGGCACTCCACTCCAGTACTCTTGCCTGGAAAATCCCATGGACGGAGGAGCCTGGTGGGCTTCAATCCATGGGGTTGCTAAGAGTTGGACACGACTGAGCACCCTCAGTTTCACTTTTCAGTTTCATGCATTGGAAAAGGAAATGGCAACCCACTCCAATGTTCTTGCCTGGAGAATCCCAGGGACGGGGGAGCCTGGTGGGCTGCCGTCTATGGAGTCACACAGAGTCGGACACGACTGAAGCGACTTAGCAACAGCAGTAGCAGCAGCAGTATACTGTCCCAGGGGATTAAATGAGATAATACAACATGTAAGACTCAGTGCCTAGGATCCAGTGCCCAGTAAATATCAGGTATTCCTTCTGATATTGATCCATAAGAGGAAAAATTGAGAGTGAACATAAATCGTCCTTGTTTCTTTCAGTAGTAACACAAAGGCCTGCTCTGTGACAAAATGCTCTGTTTTCAAACAGAGACTATCTGAAAATATTGTTCCCGTAAAGAAAATTCTACCTATTCCTCCTCCTACACCAAACCCTCCCACTCACAATTTGATTCCTTATGCAAGATTTCTTAAAATTCATGGCAATTGTTCTATAATCATTTTTAATGTAGGAGCTTCCCTGGTGCCCAGTGTTTAAGAATCTGCCTGCCCATGCAAGAGACATGGGTTCAGTCCCTGATCTGGGTTCCAAATGCTGCAGAGCAACGGAGCCACCACTATTGAGACTGTGCCCGGGAGTTCACGCTCCACGACAAGAGCAGCCACCACAGTGAGAACCCACACACAACAGCTCAGGAGTAGCCCCAGCTCACTGCAACTAGAGAAAAACCCACGCAGCAGTGAAGACCCAGCACCACCAAAGATAAACAGTAAGTCAATAAATAAAATTATTTTAAAATACTAATCATCTTTAATGTAAAGAAATGGGACCGAGGACAGAAAGTCCACCCCTAATCATGTCTTCTTAATCATCTACCCGTGGACTGAATGTAAATGGCTAGCTTTTCACTCAGGCAAATGCAGAGCTTGCTGGAAAAGTATTATATATTAAAAATATCAATCCTAAAGGAAATCAACCCTGAATATTCATTGGAAGGAATGATGCCGAAGCTTAAGCTCCAATGCTTTGGCCACCTGATGCGAAAAGCTGACTTGTTGGAAAAGACCCTGATGCTGGGAAAGATTGAGGGCAGGAGGAGAAGGGGACAACAGAGGATGAGGTGGTTAGATAGCATCACCGACTCAACAGACATGAATCTGAGCAAACTCTGGGAGATAATGCAGGACAGGGGAGCCTGGTGGGTCTGAAAGAGTTGGACATGACTTAGTGACTCAACAGTAACAACAGATATCAATTTGTTAATTGAGGGACAGTCCAGTTTCAGAATTTTTTTTTTCAGAAATACCCCCTCAACTGGAATAAATTTAAGGTGATGGTGAATATTTCCAGACAGTTTTTAAGATTTTATGTGGACCATGTTTAAAGTCTTTACTGAATTTGTTACAATATTGCTTCTATTTTATGTTTCGGTTTTTCGGCTTAGTCATGTGGGATCTTAGCTCTCTGACCAGGGATCAAAAAACTACTGGACCACCAGGTAAGTGAGGTGTGCCTTTTCTTGCTACTCATCTCTACTAAGCAGGAGCCCTGCTCCCAGATCCCCTTGTTTCCTAGAAGAGCCTGCACCTTAAATCACTCATGGAAGCGTTGGGAAAGCCCATAGCCACCCAGGTGGACTGCAAATGCAGGCAGAAGGCAGTCTCAGTTCAGTTCAGTTCAGTTGCCCAGTCGTGTCTAACTCTTTGTGACCCCATGGACTGCAGCACGCCAGGCCTCCCTGTCCATCACCAACTCCCAGAGCTTGCTCAAACTCATGTCCATTGGGTCGGTGATGCCATCCAACCACCTTATTCTCTGTCGTCCCCTTCTCCTCCCACCTTCAGTCTTTCCCAGCATTAGGGTCTTTTCAAATGAGTCAGCTCTTCACATCAGGTGGCCAAAGTATTGGAGTTTCAGTTTCAACATCAGTCCTTCCAATGAATATTCACGACTGTCCATAGCCACCCAGGTGGACTGCAAATGCAGGCAGAAGGCAGTCTCAGTTCAGTTCAGTTCAGTTGCCCAGTCGTGTCTAACTCTTTGTGACCCCATGGACTGCAGCACGCCAGGCCTCCCTGTCCATCACCAACTCCCAGAGCTTGCTCAAACTCATGTCCATTGGGTCGGTGATGCCATCCAACCACCTTATTCTCTGTCGTCCCCTTCTCCTCCCACCTTCAGTCTTTCCCAGCATTAGGGTCTTTTCAAATGAGTCAGCTCTTCACATCAGGTGGCCAAAGTATTGGAGTTTCAGTTTCAACATCAGTCCTTCCAATGAATATTCACGACTGATTTCCTTTAGGATGGACTGGTTGGATCTCCTTGCAGTCCAAGGGACTCTCAAGAATCTTCTCAAACACCACAGTTCAAAAGCATCAATTCTTTGGCGCTCAGCTTTCTTCATAGTCCAACTCTCTTATCCATACATGACTACTGGAAAAACCATAGGCTTGACTAGACAGACCTTTTTTGGCAAAGTAATGTCTCTGCTTTTGAATATGCTGTCTAGGTTGGTCATAACTTTCCTTCCAAGGAATAAGCGTCTTTTACTTTCATGGCTGCGTCACCATCTGCAGTGATCTTGGAGCCCAGAAAAATAAAGTCTGCCACTGTTTCCACTGTTTCCCCACCTGTTTGCCATGAAGTGATGGGACTGGATGCCATGATCTTCGTTTTCTGAATGTTGAGTTTTAAGCCAGCTTTTTCACTTTTCTCCTTCACTATCATCAAGAGGCTCTTTAGTTCTTCATCAGTCTAAGGGGCAGAATTCCTGCACTGCTAATTGAGCTTCAGCCACATTGTGATTTTGAGCACATTGTTTGCATCCCTGTAAAGTGAAGGAGTTAAACTAGATGCCTTCTCGGGTCGCTTAGAGAATCTATTGTTTCCACGACAAGACTCAGGTCAAACAGGACCTCACACAGGTACCTTTAATTAGGGGAAAGGTTTTGGTGAACAGAGAGGCAAATCAAATGAAATGCAGCCTGCCAGCAGCGAACGACATTGGCATGTCTGCTGGAAAGAATGCTCCCGTTCTCTGCCGTGTGGTCCACACCCTCTCACCCTCCATCACTGGAACGACACCTCCCTTCCCCTGATAGGCAGTGGCCCCCACAGAACCGTCTCAGAATTCTCAAATAGACCCTTTATTGTGCATGACGTGGTAAAAAGATCAAGAAATACAGGGATTTTTTTTTAACATCTTAAAAAAGAACCAGATGAGTCTTTTGCTTTGCTCTCTTTGTTTTTTCTCTTTTTTCTAATTTTTTTTTATTATGATAAAAATCACAGAATATAGAACATACTGTTTTAACTGTATTTCACTGTACAGTTCAGAGGCACTAAGTATATTCACATTGTTACACAACTGTCACCATCATCCATCTGCTGAAGTTTTCACCTTCTTAAACTGAAACTTTGTCCCCACTAAACACTAATTCCATATCCTTCCACCCCAGGGTCCTGCGAATGTACTTTCTGACTCTGTGGATTTAATTTGACTATTCTAGGTACCTCGTATAAGTGGAATCAAACAGTATTTGTCTGCAAAGTTATTGGAGTGCATTTTTAAGATTAACAATATGGTCATACAGATCATAGCTTCTTTTTTTACCCCTTTACCATATAGTAGGTGCTCACTAGCCATCTACTTCAGAACCAAATCAAATTCTTAAGCCAAAAGAATTGTAAATATCATCCTAAGAAATTAGAAAAGGATTCAAGTAGTTAAGCACCTTTTCCCATAAAATCTTATCTAGTAAATAGAAGTTCTACTCTACCCATGCTGGCTGTCCCTTTACTGTACCTTCATAGGTAAATCACAGACAAAATCATTAATTTGTTTTCATTTAAACTTTTTTTCATTAAAATATTATTTTCATTGTTCTACCCTTTAAGAGGCAGCTTCTTCTTTCATTGCAGTCCGTGGAGGCTCTAAGGGGATCACTGCTTCTAAGAAGCCACACGTTGGCAGAGGGGTAGGATGGACGAGGTTCCTGCACTAATCGTCACCTTTGCCAGTGTAAATACTTTGATGACAGGGGAAATTTTCAGGTTCCTTTAATTTTCAGGTTCCTTTACCATCCACTCACCCAACATGGTATGAAAACAAGATAAGTAATGACGAAAAGAAACTTTTCAGAAACCTGTCGAATGGTTTGCTGGCTGGCCGTGACATACTGGAGCCCATGGTCATTGACCTCAGTATTTCCCAGAAGCTAGTGGATTCCTATTGGCTTAGGAACGCGAGAGAAATAACTGCCATAAACTACAAGCCCCAGGATGCAATGGTCCCCGGAGATCAAAGAGACACATTTGGAGATGATGATATCTTCATTTTAATTAAGGAAATTTGCTTATCTTCAAAGAGCTTTCAAATATTCCCAGCACTTCATAAGACCCATGCCATTATAAATCCAATTTAAAGTGGAATAAGAACAGGAGAGGAGATGGGTGTGATTGGACTTCACAAATGAAAGTTTTGTGGGAAACCTCTGGACCCCATATTGTTCATCATGTTCATGTTCTAAGATTTTAGTTGCCAAACAAAATCCAAGAGCTCTTTCCACACAGCTTTATCATGTAATCGATTACTTTTAAAGGAAAAAGTCTACAGAGCAGGAAACCCAGTCTTTCAAATTTGATTCTTCAGAGCCCAGGGTCTCAGTGTTTCCTCTATAGGCGTGACAGCTTTGCTACTAGAAACAAGTCAAAAAAAAAAAAAAAATTTAAAGAAGAGGTGAATTTCAAGGTAAAACTGTGATGGTGCTTCCCTGGTGGCACGGTGATAAAGAATCCACCCGCAAGGTAGGAGACACAAGCTCAATCCCTGGTCCACGAAGACCTCCTGGAGAAGGAAGTGGCAACCCACTGCAGCATTCTTGCCTGGGAAATCCCATGGACAAGGGAGACTTGCAGGCTACAGACCGTGAGGTCACGAAGAGTTGGATATGACTGAGCAACCAGACAACAACAAGGCAACACTGTGTCGAAGGAGCCCAACCCTGGGAAAACTGGAAAGATCAAGAGAGCTACAAAACTAGAAAGATGAGTTGATAATCCCCAGAAAGCACAAAATTGTGCTGCCTGGTGTCAGCAATCAAGACTCACTCTTCACCGGTCACTATTAGAACCAAAGCATCTCCCAACTATTCCTTTGGAAAGTTTGATAAGATGACACCATGCTTGTCCTTAAATCAGTTATTAGCTCTTCTGAACATATGATGTTAATGACAGATGGCCACTCAGAAAAGACCCATCAGAAACTGGGGATCAACATCCACACCCCACTTGTTTCCTAACAAATCCATCCACAGTGGGCTCGCCACCATAATTCCTCCACACTCTCCTATTTCCTTTGTATTTTTTTTTTCTGGTTCGATTATCACTGAAATACACATTTTAATTGAATTATGCAAGATTCAAACTTCTTCAGCTTTGAACATTTCCATAAACATGCTACACGCTTACCTACAGCAATGCCACAAATCCTTGCAGGAAACTGAGGGCAGTGCTGACGGTCTTTAAGGCAGAATTTCTTTTTAGCTTCCAAATGAATTTTCCCCACAAGCTAATCAGACAAAGTTCAGTATTTCTGCTATTTTGACTCGTCCGTGTTAGCTTCCTAAAAATTTTCTGTCCCTCTATGCCTTCCTTTGTGCTATTAGACCACACAGGGCTACATGACCCTGACCTTGGCATGGGGCTCATCTTTTAAAAAAAACAAGCATCAAGATTAGCTCTGGGGACTTCCCTGGGTGTCCCTTCCATGCTTTCATTGTAAGGAGCATGGGTTCGATCCCTGGATAGGGAACTAAGATCCCACATGCAGCAGCCAAAGATAAAAAAGAAGAAAGAAAATTTATTGAACTGAATAAAAATGAAAATACAACATACCGACTTTTTTTTTAATTGTTTTTTAAAAAGATTAACTCTGTCTTCTTGTCTCCTGCTGTGAACCATATCAACCCGCCGCCCATTTGGTTTTCTCTCCAGTTCCCTGTAAGTTGTTCACAGGGATCCTCTCTTGACCACTACGCTTTGGCCTCTCCTTCAACTTCAACCCAGGCCTTCCCATTTCCCTTTTAGGAGACATAGTTCTCCTTTCTTGCAGGCTTCCTTGCACTGATGCTCTCTTCTGATTCCCTTTCATCCCATTGCTAACAAGCTCACATGGTTTTCTCCTCCAACGCATCAACTGCTATCTGAGGCTCCTTTCCAACTCAATCCCCATCTTAGGGTCTTCTTATAGAATTTGTGAGATAAGAACCCCTTAGAATATTTTTAAGTTGAATCAGAATTAAATTCCCATGGAGCAAAAGATCATTTGTGTCCAAAAGTTGTCTCCACTGGGGACAGCACAAAGTTAAGAAGACTGAAACCAGAGTGGTTACGTTACCTTTTTTACAGAGAAATGATTTTCCTGCTCTGCACCAACAAACTGAATCAATAATTCCAGCAAACACACGGAGCTGTGAATCCTTTGGTTACTGATAGAGGATGAATGATAAGATCATTGAAGGTCTATGACCATCACCACCATCAGGGAAAGGAGGCCATTTCAGGACACGTGGTCTTCTGAATCTGTATCTTTCATAGATAAAAGTTCACTCTGAAATTATTTCAGAGAATTGACTACCTCCAGCAGAGTACTCTAATTACCTTGGGTCAATCAGAAGCTCCATTGTTCCAAAAGCTGGAGAGACCACCCCTGAGAAGCCCTTACAAGTCCTCACCAACTTGAAAGATGATGTCTGCCCCTTGACTGTCTTGGAATCTGGTCCAATTATGATGAACATTCATGGACCACGTAGTCTGTGCTCTGCACATGCCATTATTTCACTTAATCTTCCCCTTTAAATGAGCATTCTAGAAGGCTGATGAATGAAAAGAACCAAAGTCATTCACTCCCACCCAAAAATACAGCAAATGCCTGTCCACCCCATCTTAAAATTTGTTCTGGGGTCATAGACTAGCACACTTAAAGTTACTAAAAGGTAAAGAGGATTTAAACTCAGGCAAAGTATGTTTAAAAGGAAATGCGGATGTTTGGCTTGACTCCAGGGAGCTCTGACAGTGTCTTAAAACGTCTTTCCAAACATCATGTGCAGATGGGATTTTATTTGTCTTGTGGGGCCCCAGGTAGAGGAGAGATTTCAGCTCAGCATAAAGGATGGTTTTCTGGCCGTGAGAGGAAGAGCATCTTTGAGAAGAAGAGAGCTCAGGTCACTAGAGGGATTCTCACCAATACTGAATTCAATTAAGTATTAATTACTTGACAAAGATAAATTAAGTGCTCAGTACTTCGTCAAGCGCTGGTAATAAGATGAACTGATACACACGAGCATAAAGAAGAAGGCAAGAATTCTGTGCAGTAAGTTGAGATCACAAGGCCCTAGACTAGCCATTGGGGGAACACAAAGGAGGTTCCTACTCCCAGCTTGAAGGTGAAGGATGGGGGTGGGGGTGGGAAATGACAGAGGGCTTTCTGGGGGAGGTGGTGCTGGAGCTGAATCCCAGCGGTGCAGGGCAGTGAGAAGGAGTGAGTCCGTTGGTGAAAGCAAGAGGGGTGTTCTGAGCTGACAACAAGAAAATCAAACTTTTAGAGACAGAGATATGACAGAAGTGACTCAGGTATAAGATGAATGGTTGAACTTGTTGCCATTTGACATCTATTTTGATTCCACTTCTCAAACTAAAGAAGAAAACCAGCCCCAGGGGCAGAACTGATTCACAGAGTCAGCTCACCCTTATCTCTGAATGAGGAAAAGAACAGCTTAAGGAAGCTGGGACATGGCCCAGGACAAATGTCAAACTCCCTGTTCCTTCCAGGAACAAAAACAAAGTGAGGAGGCGGAATGGGAAGAGTCAGCAGAGAGCACAGAGAGAGGCTGTTGGAGACCCACCCTCCCAAACTGGCCAGCCAGAGGGATTGAGTGAGGACCATCACACAAGAGAAAGGAGACACCTGAGAAGCAAGTACCCAAAAAATCCTCCAAATGCAGAGGAATAAAGCAACTGACTGTCGAACCCTCAGGGACCGACGAGGAAGGTGCCTGGCCCAACATCTCATGGCTGTTTTGAAAGAGGGTACCTGATCCTAAACCCACGGGGATTTCCACCATACTGTGTGGTTTGCTTCAGTTTTTCACACTAATACAAAAATTGCTACTTATGTTTCTTTGTGCTTTCTTCCCTAGGGACCAAAATGGTGATGATTTCTCTTGATTTCAAATACTTTCCTTTTACAGTTCCTGCTGGCATGGGAGGTTCCATGCAGGGGGAAGAATAGAGATGGTGGTAAATAGGTGATAACATCAACCAGGCTTTTAAAATAGGCTTTCATATGGCAAATCTTTGAAGAGAACAACCCCAAATTGACCACATTACCACAATTAGTTGAGCCCTGTGGCCTGGAGGGGGTTAGATCATAAAGGATATAAGCAGCTATATGGTTTTCTCAAGGTTCAACTTGATTTAAAAGTAATAAATATTTTTTGTGTAGTCAAAGCTATGGTATTTCCAGTAGTCATGTACGGATGTGAGAGTTGGACCGTAAAGAAGCCTGAGGGTTTAAGAATTGATATTTCCTAACTGTGCTGCTGGAGAAGACTCTTGAAGGTCTCTCAGACCGCAAGGAGATCCAACAAGTCAATCCTAAAGGAAATCAGTCCTGGATATTTACTGGAAGGACTGTGCTGAAGCTGAAGCTCCAATATTTTGGCCACCTGATGCGAACAGCTGATTCATTGGAAAAGACCCTGAGGCTGGGAAAGATCGAAGGCAAAAGGAGAGAGGGGTAGCAGAGGATGAGATGGTTAGGTAGCATCACTGACTCAATGAACATGAATTTGAACAAACTCTGGGAGATAGTGAAGGACAGTGAAGCCTGAGAAGCCTGGTGTGCTACAGTTCATGAGGTCACAATGAATCGGACATGAATTAGTGACAACAAAAACAGCAACAAATATTTTCCTTTTGAAAGCTGCTCAACAAAAAGATAATGAATACCTATCATGATCATTTTTCTAGTTATTAGTTTCTATTCATGCTTGGTTCAAAAAATAATTTGATTTGCATAGTCTCACCAACAAGTAGAAACTGGTAGGTAATGTTGAGTAATAGTCAATAAACTTTTCAGACGTTTGAAATGGGTCCAATGGACCTGCCTCCATAAATAAGGAAGTCAGTGGTTTCCTGGCATAAAACCACCTTGGGAAATTCAACAGGGAAATAGCCTGCCTGATGGACAGACAAAATTAGTGATATATAAGCTTCCAAATCTGCAGCCTCCATCCCAGGAATAAGTGTCAATAAAGAAGCAGAGTGAAGATGACGCATGGTATCTTAAGCCATGATAAGGATTACTACACAGACTTCCCTGGCAGTCCAATGGTTAGGACCTCACCTTCCAACACAGGGTGTGTAAGCTGGATCCCTGGTCAGGGAGCTAAGATTCCACATGCCTCATGGCCAAAAGTCTGAAACATAAAACAGAAGCAATTTTGTAACAAGTTCAATAAAGATTTTTTAAATTGTCTACATCTTTAAAAAAAAAAGACTATACAAACTCAATAGTCTCACTCATTGAACATACCATGTATCCAAGTGCCCTAAAAGTAAAGATTCCACAGGAGTGTGGTGCCTAAAATCATTTTTGGACAAATATTTGGCAAATCTACATCAGAAGTTTTCTTTCTTTCTTTCTTTCTTTTTTTTTTTTTTTTTTTGTAAAAAGGGGCACATTTTCTATTTCCAAACCATCTGGCTCCTTTAAAAACAATGTTAAAGCTATTTCTTAAAGGCTGATCACTTCTCCCAAGCATTAAAAAATCAAAACACAGGTTCTCATATTTTTGCAAATGCATTCTTCTCACTTTTTCCAGCTTTAATGAATATAATTGACATATAATATTGTATGAGTATTGGGTATGCAATGTGATGGTTTGATGCATGTATATGCTGTGAAATGACCACAATAGGGTTAATTAATACCTCTGTCACTTCACATAATTACCATTTTTGTGTTTGGCACATTTAAGATCTACTCTTAATAACTTTCATGTATGTAATGCAATACAATATTTTAAAGTACAGTCACCACGCTATACTTTAGGTGCCAGGACCTATATATCTTAGAACTAGAATTTTTACTCTTTGACAAACATCTCCCCCTTTTCCCTGTGCCCGAGGCCCTGGCAACCACCATGCTACTCTGTTTCTGTGAATTTAGCTTTTTTTAGATGAAATGCAGTATCCTGACAATAGTTTGAAGATAGCAAATAAAACAAGCATTGGAATATTATGAAGCAAGATGTGCAAATTCCTAGCTCAGCTCTGATTCCACTTTGGTGGCCTTTGGGGAAATCGTTAGTTCAGGATGTGTTGTGCGTTTGTGTCTCTATGCACATGCAAGGCGAGAACTCAGACTGGCAGTTGACATCTGAGTCTGAAGTTCATAAGAGAGGTCTGTGCGGGCAATGTCAGTATGGCAGTCATCAGCATATTTACATTTAAAACCATGACTGCATGAGATTCATATGAAGGTAGTATTGACAGAGAAGAAAAGGGAACTAAGGAATGATCCCTTTTAACACCAAAGATATGATTTCAGGATGAAGAGGGGAAACCATCCAAGGAGAGCGGCAAGGAGTGAGCAGAGCGGCAGGAGGAAAGCCAAGGAGTGTGGTCCAGGTGTGGGGCAGGGATGGAGGTCATGGGTCATCGCGACAAGAGCAGCGCTGCAGAATGATGGCACCAGAAAAGGGGACCCACGAGGGACTCTGGCTGGACAAAAGCAAAAGTCATTCATCACGGCAGCAGTGTTCAAAACCTCTGGTCTCACCATCCCTTTACATTCTTAAATGTGTTAAAGACCCCAGTGTACCTTGGATTATATGAGTTACATTTATCAACATTTATTAACATTACTGTATTAGAGATTATTAACTGGGGAATTTTTAAAACCCAAGAATACACAAATACACGTTGCGCTAGCCACCAGAGAGAAGGTCATTTCATCTAAGTCCCGGATAATAAGATTCTATGGTTCAGTCTTTAAGTTTAATGCTTGTAATAATATATCAAAGCCTTCTGAAGAGAAATTAGTTTAAATTTTTAAATTAAATTATAAAATTACTTAAAGGTGTATTTCAATGCATTTTCCATCCTTTTTCAATCTTTAAAGATCTCTCTGTTTGGGCATTTTGTTTGTGCAGTAAATTTAAAAACATCTTGACACATTATAAAGAGGAAAGACAAGGGTTTTGTTTTGTTTTGTTTTTAAGATACCATAATTGGCAACAGAAAATAGGCGTTTAGACCTAAATGTATTGACACCTCAATACAATTTTGAGTTTGCAGGTGTCTGGGTCAAAAACATTTAGGAAAGAAAACCATTTTGATATTTGGGGAGCCCACTGGAAGTCCCTAAAAAAAGTTAGGAACCAAGAAAATGATCTCTTTTTCCTTAAAAAAAAATTTTTTTGGCCACACCACATGGTGTGTGGGATCTCAAACCAGGGATTGAACCCACTCCCCCTGCATTTGAAGCATGGAGTCTTAACCACTAGACCCCCAGGAAAGTTGCTCTTTCACCTTGAAGATGAACACTTTTTTGTCTCTTTAATAAACTGTGACCCAGTATTTAGGATTCTAGAAACAAAACTGGTTTACTAAGATGAATCACATTTTATAATTCCTAAAATAGACAAAGTTGAGAGGGAAAAGTCCCCTAGGGTAGACATTTGGAGAGTAGAAGAAAAAAACTGGGGAATAATAACTGAAAGAGAAATCCTAAGTTTAAGTAGTTGTAAACTATTTATTTGCTTTGTTTATTTATTTGTGATTTGACATGGATTTTACAATTAACTGCATTGAGAGAGATGCTCAACCAGCACACCCCAGACCGTGCACCACACCACATAAGCTCCTTGCACCCATTTTATTAGCAGGATGGTAAACCCAAACAAATGGATTTATAATGGTTTGCAGACAATTCCCATGCAATAGCTATATTATTAAATCTAAGGCATTATTAAAGGTTAATTATATTTTAAATTATTGAGGTTTAACAATGATGTAATACATGGAGAAGATATTTATCTTCTCCTGTTTGTACTATAATTACTAAACCTCAATGAACTTCTCTCTTTAATTCTGCCATTCTCCTTGCTAAATAGCCCCTGTGATGGAACCCTCCGCCTACAACTCAAGATGACTCTCTCTGCCTGGGATCTTTCTTGTATCTCTTATCCACTTCCATTCTTCTCCATCTTTACCCAAGATCTCGTCAATATCTTCAAAGGGAATATGGTTGCTCCATGGCAAGAGTTCCCACCTTCCTTTGCTTTTCTCCTAACCAATATCCTTCTCTTCCTCGCCCCGTATCTCCCTCAAAGCACTAAGCATGTAAAGCACTAACTGTACCATTTCATTCCCATCAAGGTGGCTCAGTAATGACCTCTGCTATTTTTCCTTTGCTCATCTGTGTTTGCTGCTGCCATTACACCTCCTTTCCCAGGCTTTAGAAGTGTGTGGTTTTTTTTTATCCAATCCCAAATGAAACTCTTCTTACTCCAATTTGTGTTTTCAACATTTCAATGCTTCCTTTTAGCCTCACAGACAAGCTCCTACACATATTTTGTGCCCTCATTATTTTTACTTCCCTTCAAATGGAATCTAGTGTCCACCCTCTGAAGCTGATTGTTGTTCAGTGGCTAAGTCGTGTCTGATTTTTTGCAGTCTCATGGACTGTAGCACACTAGGCTTCCCTGTCCTTCACTTCTCCTGGAGTTAGCTCACACTCATGTCCATTGAGTCAATGATGCCATCCAACCAGAGACCTATATTAAGATTTCATAATTAGGTCCCTGATTTACATGTGTTTTTGTTTTCCTGCCATGCAGTTTTCACATCTTAACTACAAATGTTCACAGATACCTTTGGGCGATCTCTTTCAGGCTCTCTCCTAGTTCTTCATCTTCATGTGTCTTCTCTTCCTTCAAATACAAGTTTTTAATGAGCCCAGGTTATGTGTCAGACGGAGAAGGCAATGGCACCCCACTCCAGTACTCTTGCCTGGAAAATCCCATGGATGGAGGAGCCTGGAAGGCTGCAGTCCATGGGGTCGCTGAGGGTCGGACATGACTGAAGTGACTTAGCAGCAGCAGCAGTATGTGTCAGATACTCTTCTAGACTCAGAGGCTAGAGAAAAGAGGAGTACAGTTAAGATCCCCACACTCATGGAGTCTGCAAGTGGGAGGAGACAGACAATAAAAAGTATACAAATAAAATCAGCACAGGAAACTCTACTCAGTGCTCTGTAATGCCTTATGTGGGAAAGGAATCCAAAAAATAGATATGTATATGTATAACTCATTCACTTTACTGTACACCTGTAACTAACACAACATTGTAAATCAACTATATTTCAATTCAAGAAAAAATATGCCAGTAAAATCTGATTAATAATAACTGAATGATGTTACACCTTCCGAGAAGGAATTCAAACTGGCCAATGTCACAGAAGGGGATCAGAGAAGAGGACAACCACTTCAGATGGTGCAACAGCATGCGCAGGGGTGACGTGTCTGAAAGTGACAAAATCCCTTATGATTATACAGTGGAAGTGAGAAATAGATTTAAGGGCCTAGGTCTGATAGATAGAGGGCCTGATGAACTATGGAATGAGGTTTGTGACATTGTACAGGAGACAAGGATCAAGATCATCCCCATGGAAAAGAAATACAAAAAGGCAAAATGGCTGTCTGGGGAGGCCTTACAAATAGCTGTGAAAAGAAGAGAATATCAAATCCCTTATGATTATACAGTGGAAATGAGAAATAGATTTAAGGGCCTAGATCTGATAGACAGAGTGCCTGATGATCTATGGAATGAGGTTCGTGACATTGTACAGGAGATAGGGATCGAGACCATCCCCATGGAAGAGAAATGCAAAAAAGCAAAATGGCTGTCTGGGGAGGCCTTAAAAATAACTGTGAAAAGAAGAGAAGCCAAAAGCAAAGGAGACAAGGAAAGATGTAAGCATCTGAATGCAGAGTTCCAAAGAATAGCAAGAAGAGATAAGAAAGCCTTCTTCAGTGATCAATGCAAAGAAATAGAGGAAAAGAACAGAATGGGAAAGACTAGAGATCTCTTCAAGAAAATTAGAGATACCAAGGGAACATTTCATGCAAAGATGGGCTCGATAAAGGACAGAAATGGTCTGGACCTAACAGAAGCAGAAGATATTAAGAAGAGGAGATGTAAGCATCTGAATGCAGAGTTCCAAAGAATAGCAAGAAGAGATAAGAAAGCCTTCTTCAGTGATCAATGCAAAGAAATAGAGGAAAAGAACAGAATGGGAAAGACTAGAGATCTCTTCAAGAAAATTAGAGATACCAAGGGAACATTTCATGCAAAGATGGGCTTGATAAAGGACAGAAATGGTATGGACCTAACAAAAGCAGAAGAGATGGCAAGAATACATGGAAGAACTGTACAAAAAAGATCTTCACGACCCAGATAATCACGATGGTGTGATCACTCACCTAGAGCCAGACATCCTGGAATGTGAAGTCAAGTGGGCCTTAGAAAGCATCACTAGGAACAAAGCTAGTGGAGGTGATGGAATTCCAGTTGAGCTATTTCAAATCTTGAACAGACAGACACGCACGCCAGCCCAACAGTGGATGTCTGCAGCCCATCGAGGCCACAGGCACCGGTGGGTCCCTCCGCCTAAGGACGCGCAGCCAGGTGGGGCACAGCAGATGGCAAGGAAGTTTTGCGAAGCCCGCGAGAGGGGTGCATGGGGGAGTCTGTAGGCGCACCCAGCCTGACATCGTCTTTAATTTCCGTCTCAACACGCACAGATACACATGCCCACGGGTGCCTATGGGGAAGCTCATGGCCCGGGGCCAATCGTCAGCCAGACACTCACCTGGCTGCCTTTCCTACTCCACCTGCCACTCAGAAGAGCAGAAGCGGGAGCGCCAGAGCCCAGGGCTGCAGCATCTTCGCGGGGTCCTCCTTCTTCCGTGCCTCCTGCTGCGCCGCCTCCAGAGGGCACGGAACCCCGGGCGCGCCGGAGCTACCACCTCCGCTGCCCTTGGCTGCTCCAGGCCTCGGCTCCTCCTGGGGCTCGGTCCTCGCGGGCTGGAAGGGGACGCCGGGCAACTGCCTCCGGGGTGCGTGCGGCCCGGGAGAGGCTGGGGGCGCCCTGGCGAGGCGCACTGCGGCTCCTCTCCTCCTGCGCGAGGGAGGGCGGGGCGGGCCGTGCACAAGTGACCGGGAACCGCCTCCAGCACCACCCGCCATCCTTCGCTCTCTCAGTAAGACACTTCTGCCTTACTTTCTGTGCTTTCATTCTCTGCGAGGTTTTCTTCCCAATGGCAAATCACCGGCGGCTAGACCTGGAAGGTCACCAGGTCCTCGGCGACCCCCTCAGCTGACAAGTGATCTCTCCTGCTCATTTGCAACAGCTTTCCTGACGTGGGGGCCGCCAGAGGATATTGTAATATAATAACCAGTGCAGAAATGGTAGAAACGCCAGTGCTATGTGAGCTCAGAGAATCCTCGTGGGTATTTAGAGGTTCTCTGTTTTGACAACTTGTTATAATAGAATGAATGACTGGCCCCTCCTGCACCCCTTCCCTGCACCCACACCCTGTAGCTTCACGGTGGGCAGAGCCTCTGGTCCCACACTTTGGCTTGGACTGGCTGTGTGACTTGCTTTGACTAATGCCATAAGGACCAGTTCCAAGCCTAGACGTTAAGACCTGGGCCTCTATTATGGTGGTGAGAAGACCATGCCCCAGCCAGCTTCTTGACTCAAGGAGAATGAGGATCAGGGGGAACAGAGCTACTTGGTCAACTGCAGACCTGTAGCAAGCCTAGTGTATACTAGCCAACCCGCAGATGCATGAATAAACTCAGTCACGGTCAGCAGTGCCAGCCAAGCTACTGAGGCTTATTGGGATAATTTGTTTCAGAGCAGTAACAAACAGTCTGATACACCTGTGACCTGGTATCAGAAATAAAATGAAGAATATAGAGAAAGAGGAGATTTGTCTTGACTATAAGCTTGACTCCTGGTTACATAATGGGTATATGCCTTAATTCTAGGCAGTGAAATATGCAAAATGGGGCAGATGTCTGCTGCAGACCATGGACATCCATACTGGTGTAAGCCGTGCTCCACTGGATCTTCTGTTTCATGGATGAAGACATCTTAATGGACTCAGTATCCTTGGTTAGTAACCATTTAAGCCCTGAACTGTTCATAGCTAATACTGACAAGCATTATCCTAAATACTGTACACACATTTTAGCGAACACTCACAACTGTATAGGTTAGGAGTGAATAGCTCCCTCATGTTTGAAGCATGCAACTGAGAGGGAGAGAGGTGAATGATTTGCTCCAGTTCACAAAGCTAACAAGTATAGCACCAGGATTGGAAGCCAGCACGCATCTCCCCCTGGGCTGTGCCACTATTATACTGACCCCTGTTTTTCATCTTCTTACTCCTTGGTGACTTCAGATGTCAATGAGTCTCAAGAACAAGGTAATAAGATGATCTCTTCAAGGCCATTACTAAAACCCTTTGAAATCTTCATATCATAATGAGCTCCATCAAACAAAAATATCAAAATTGAATGGAAAGAATATAAAGGTATGAATGGTATACCTACCTATGAATGAATGATATCTTAAAGCAATTGCAAGATTAAATTTGTCTAAGTGTGGATTTTCCCACAAGCAGATGCTAAGGCAAGGATTTGAGTGGAAGTAGATTGCCCTACCGGAGAAGGCAATGGCAACCCACTCCAGTGTTCTTGCCTTGAGAATCCCAGGGACGGGGGAGCCTGGTGGGCTGCGGTCTATGGGTCGCACAGGGTCAGACATGACGAAGTGACTTAGCAGCAGCAGCAGCAGCAGATTGCTCTACAGGCGCACAAAACAGTAGTAGGGGAGTGAGGGAGTGAATCGTGAAGGGAGGAAATCAATAGCAGGAATGTATCAAGTTATCACGGGGCCACTGAAGCATCAAGCTGCCAGCATCACCCAGAGCCAGCCTAGATTGTGCATCTCCACGTGATCTCGTGTAACAGGCGAGGGAGCTAGGGTATTTAGACACCATGTGAATTCAGAGATTGCCTAAAGGGCACTGCCTTCCAGCAGGGTACTGATCCCAGGACTTCTGCTTGCTGAGCTGAGGGCAGAGAAAGCTGAGGGCAGAGAAAGCTGAGGGCAGAGAAAGCTGAGGGCAGAGAGCTGAGCCAAAGAAAGCCCTTAGTCCTGTAGATGTCAACTGGTGAAGTCCTATTGAAATGTTAAGGCTGGAGGCATGTGGGCAAGGCCCCACAGTGACTGTGACCTAAAGTCTAGAAATTGAACTGAACTGAGACTTAAGTTTTTACCCATGCCACTTCCCCCACACATTCAGACCCAAATCACTTCCTCCTCCAAAAACACCATTCTTCAAAAAAGTCCTACTAGAACATAACAAGCCTCCCACCTGCTTAGCCCTGAGTTATCAAGGGTCAGAATTACATCTCGCATAACATTTATCTGTCACCTTCTAGCATTAGTTTCAGCATTTTGATGTAGTTTCTGCTTTGTTTTTTTTCAGAGGTGACTTTTGTTTAATTAAAGGAGGTGACGAACATGACAAGGGGAACATGAAAGGGGAAACTTTCAGAGGTAGTCAAACACTCCTCCGCCAATGCACCCATTGTTTCCTGGGGAGAGCTATTGACAAGGGCATGGTTAGGAAATGTGAGGAACAGAGAAGGAAACCTGGAAATGATGTGCAACAAGGGTCAGAATTACATCTCGCATAACATTTATCTGTCACCTTCTAGCATTAGTTTCAGCATTTTGATGTAGTTTCTGCTTTGTTTTTTTTCAGAGGTGACTTTTGTTTAATTAAAGGAGGTGACGAACATGACAAGGGGAACATGAAAGGGGAAACTTTCAGAGGTAGTCAAACACTCCTCCGCCAATGCACCCATTGTTTCCTGGGGAGAGCTATTGACAAGGGCATGGTTAGGAAATGTGAGGAACAGAGAAGGAAACCTGGAAATGATGTGCAGCCAGGAGAGAAGATGCTGGACACAAACCGCCACTTAGAGGCAGGTGTTTATAATAACCACACTGGCAGGGCTGACTTTGAAGACAACTGTTCTTTAGATGGCCCTGCTGCATTCTACAAAGGAAAAGTGATCTTTGATCAGAATCATAAAATCACCCGCCCTTTTTATGGGAATACTTACTTTTTCCCAATCTATTTCCACTTAGCCCCCTGCATGGCACAGGTGTGATGGGGGCATTTTTAACACACGTCCTGGCGTGCTGCGATTCATGGGGTCGCAAAGAGTCGGACACGACTGCACGACTGAACTGAACTGAACTGAACTGAGCACTATGACAAATAAACTTCCATTGTTTATAAGCTGCCAATTTGATAGTGGTTTTGTTACAGCAGCCTGAACGGACTAAGACGGTACTGTTCTGTGCTTCCTTCTGGGCATGCCCAGAGCCCTGGGCTGGCTCCTGGTGTCATCAGAGGCCAACATCAATGGACGAATGCCTGGTGGTCCATCCACCCAGCCAACTAGGAGTGCTGCCTTGGGAAGGCCAAATTTCCCAGCACGAAGCCCAGTGCCTCTCCTACGGCACATGCTCGAAGATTTCGTGGAAAGGAGGACTGAACCAACCCCGAAGTGAATTTTCTGATGTTTTGGAATGGAACCCATCCTGCTGATAAGGAGTTTCTAAGAGGCCTTATACTGGGGTGAGAAGGGTAATAGGGACCAAGGCCCTGGAGCGGAAAGATCAGTGCGGGTGTGCTCAGTCACTTCAGTCGTAAATGGCTCTTTGTAACCCTGTGGACTGTAGCCTGCCAGGCTTCTCTGTCCATGGGATTTCCCAACAAGAATACAGGAGTGAGTTGCTATTTCCTCCTCCAGGGGAATCTTCCCAAGCCAGGGATTGAACCCGCATCTCTTATGTCTCCTGCATCGCCAGGCGGGTTCTTTACCACTAGCGCCACTAGCTGGGAAGTCAGGCCCCTATGACAAACTAGGTTTCTTTTCTAGCTCTTGAGGGAGAAGAAAAGCCAAAGCACTGGACGTTGACTTCGGAAGGAGGCGGTGACATCCTGAGATCCTTGCTTTCTGAGCCTGATGCAGGCCACTTAGGAAACAGCTATGGGCAGGGAGCCTGCCAATGGAGCTCCAAAGAGGAAGCTCCCTTCCATTCCACTCCTGAGTCTGCATAGGCGCTGTGCCTAACACCCACCCTAGCTGAGACCTTGGAGTTTATTTAAATGAACTCCCCACAAGAGAAGGGGAAATGTAGACCCAAGTTGGAGGTGACCCCTTGGGGCCACACACAGCCCTAAGCCAGGCAGGGGGAACCTCCAGTCTTCACATTTAGATTCAGTTCAACTCGGGGCACCCCAACACCATGTCACTCTAAGAGTGGTGAGCCTTCCCCCCAACTGACTTCAGGCCAGCAAGAAGGAAGGGACCCAGAGGCGCGGCACAACTCGTTTCGTTTTGTTTTCACAACTCATTTTTATTTCTCATTTTCCTCTGGGGGTGCAACGTTTGGCACTTGTCACCCCAGGACTGGGTCCCTCACTGCATCAGGCTGGCGGACAGGACCCCACCTGGTCCTCTTCTCTGCTGAGGCAGTGACAGCGAACTGTTACAAGCCCACCAGTTTGGACACGAGGGTGAACCCACTGAAGCCCACCAGGAGTTTGGATGACAGGCAGAGTCCACTTGCTCCTGGGAGAGAAGCAGAGGGTGAGTTGAGTGGGGTGGGCAAGCTGGGGGGGCATCAGGCCCAGAGATCCCACCCTGAACCCTCTTCTGTTTCCCTAGCCCCCAAGGATCTCTGTTTGCGGAAGTGCTGCTGCAGGCAGGTACTCAAAGGCATGAACTCCAGTGATGAAGTCAAGAGCCAGGAGCTGCCTCCCACTCCAAGGAAGAAACCTGAACCAGAGATGCCCCAGCTAACCCAGAAAATCTGCTTTGGACAGAGTCAGTCTGATCCCAGCACAGCTGCAGGCCAGAGCATCTTCCTATATCTGCTTCAGAGAAACCCAGAGAGAGAGAGGGGCCTCGGAGGAAATGCCAAGGGACAGACAGACTGGGGCTCACTGGGGCTGAGGTCAGGGCCAGAGGAACTGAGGCTCCTGTCCTTCTCCCTCAGCTCCACGAGCAAGCCCCGCAGGGAACACTTACCCACGGACTGGAGAGTGGCCACCAGGCTGCCGGCAGCAACTCCACCCCCATTGGCAATGGCAGAGATTGACATCATCTTGGCCGCTAAGGAGGAGGCGGTGATTCCTGCACTGGTGAAGCCCACCGCACTAAGCCCATAGGCACAGCCACCACAGTGGAAGCTAAACAGGGAGAGGAGCTAGGGTGAGGGGGTAATGGATATCCCCTTCCAAACACACACATGACGTCAAGCCTGGGGGGCTTTGGGAGGTCTGGAGAAGGTTAAGTCTGAGCCTGGGAGAGAATCCAGAAGGCATGGCCAGCAGTCAGGAGTCCAGGGAAGCCTCAGCTGATGGGGAAAGTGGAGGGAAAGGCTGTGGGGTCGCCGGGGACATGGTGCTGGCTATCAGCAGGACCATCCTCGGGAAGGGCCTCAGTTTCTGCCTTAGTAAGATTCTGGAACTGGGGAGGAGGAGAGGGACATTTGCAAGCTTCCTGTCTTTGCTGAGGAAATCTTTAAGCAAATCTCACCGAGGGCCCAGCCTAAAGCAAGGAACACATTCTGAGCTCCCCTTGAGTCCCAGCGCTGGGCCTCCACGGCATCACTGCAGAGCCCTTGGAAGCCAGGGCCATTGGGCTTCTCCTCAGTGCATCTCATGTGTCCAAACTTTGCATATGTGTCATCCTACATGATCCTCACGGTAACCCTGAAAGCAGTCTTGGCATGTTTTTCACGAGGAAAGCTGAGCTCATTGGATTTCAAAGCCACATCCAAGGTCACACAGTAAAGGGAAACCTGGGCTCTCGTTGGGGCTGCCTCCACACGAGTTTCCATGGAAACTCTTCATTTCTCATTCCAGTGCCTCCTCCCCCATCAAGGACAGGAGGCCTGGGGCAGACTGGGGCAGGTACAAGGCCAGTTGCTCCCCAAGTCCCAGGGCCTGGAGACAGACAAGGGCGAGCCTGGCCTAGCAGAGACTCACCTCCGCCCACCACAGCTGCAGCAGCCTTGGCTGGAAACCAAAAGAACATTCTGTGAGTTGACCTACACTGGCCACCACCCCTCCACTCCCTGAGCCCACAGTCCACCTACATGGAGGGGGCTGCCCCAGCCTGGGAGACACAGGAAGGAAGGAGCCTGCCTGCTTCACCCAGAGAAGTGGGATTTCCTAAGAAGGGCTCTCCGGGCCCTGATGTTAGTTCATTTGAAAGAGGGTCAGTATGTTATGAGTGTGGAGTGAAAATGTTAGTCATTCAGTTGTATCTGACTCTTTGCAACTCCATGGACTGTAGCCTGCCAGGCTCCTCTGTCCATGGAAATGAATACTGGAGTGGGTAGCCATTCCCTTCTGCAGGGAATTTTCTGACCCAGGAATTGAACTCAGTTCTCCTGCACTGCAAGCAGATTCTTTACCAAGTGAGCCACCAGGGAAGTCCCTGAGTGTGGAAGTCAGAGGTATTATATGACCTTCTCCTATCATCCAGAGAAAGCTCTTCAGACAGCAGTAAATCCTCACTTGGAGAGACATGTTTCATTTTGCAGGACTTGACTGAAATCTGGGCGAACACTGTTGAATGCTTGAATGCTACTTGAGAACAGTGCTGTAACGTGTTGAACGCTCCTGATTCTTCAAGGCCACACCTGTTGCCTCCTCCCCTAGAAGGCTGCCCCAGGCTCTCCCAATCAGAACCATCCTTGCTTTCCTGTGGCTGGAGCCATTCATAGCACGGGACCATGGTTCCCTGAAACGGAGTTCCTGGAACTCCCTGGCAGAGGTCTTAGCCTGTAGCAGCCATAGAAGCCAAGACTGCGATATTTGGGGCTAGTGGGGACCAGGAGTTCTAAAAACAGCAAGGTGTGCAGGAGTGAGCTCAGCCAACCTCCCAAGAAGAGAGCTTTAGGGTGGCAGTTAGGGAAGTAAAGAAGGTATGAAAATCAAACCCTAAGTGACCAGTAGGGCTTCCCTGGTGGCTCAGTGGTAAGGAATCTGCCTGCCAATGCAGGAGGTGTGGGTTTGATCCCCGGGTTGGGCAGACACCTTGGAGAAGAAATGGCAACCCACTTGCATATTCTTGCCTGGAAAATCCCATGGACAGAGGAGCTTGGTGGGCCCCAGGCCATGTGGTTGCAAAAGAGTTGAACGTGACTGAGCGATTAAACACACCTGGCTGGGGTGTGGAACTGGAGACTCAAGAATTAGAGCCGATTAGAGTGTTTGAGGCTCAGTGTTACTGTTAGGGAGGAGAAAGGACGACAAGCTGGCCAGCAGTGTGGTGTGCCTGGGCCCTGAAGCACAGTCAGTCCAGGGGAGAGGGTGCTGTCTCTGATGGTCTGTCTGCTGGGCTCACTCAGTGGTCACCCTCACGGAGAGGGGCCTGGCCCTTCTGGGCTTTTCAGAACCTCCTCTGCCCCAAGGCTTCCTCCTAGGCCTGGGCCCCTGCATTTCTGTTCTACTTCCTGTCCCAGGCTCGGATGCAGCTGCCCACCCCAGCTCCCAGCCCAGGGCCCTTGGATAACGGTTCCTTCACTTGTAAATAAGAGGCCATATCATCTTCCTCTGGAGTTGTTATGAGAATTAAATGAATTGCAAATGTCAAGTGCTAAACTTAGAATATCACAGCATTTGACAAAACATAGTTGTTCTGATTATTTCATCTTATGAATTGCTTCTCATATGCTGAGGAGTCCTCTTATTTTTGGCCAAGGTCCTAACTTTCTTGTCCCACTCCCATGGGAGTGGGAGTCCAAGCAGGGGTATGTATCACCCAGGGCTAGTTACCTCCTACTGGCAAAGTGCTTAGGGCCACAGCAGGGGATCCAAGCAGGAAGGAGCCTTTCAGCGTCCCCACCAAGGATCCCAGGGTAGACGTGGCCCCTGCCAGGGCAGCGCTGGATGGCAGAGTGAGCCCTGAGAAAGAACAGAGGGTAAATGCACAGGAGTCAGAGGTCAGAGGTCAGGCAGCCCTGTCCCACCCCCACTTCCATCTTATACTATTTGCATTGGCAGAGGTGGAGCCATCCCGGGGGTCCACCACAGGGCACAGAAACTTGAATGATGGCGAATGCACATGGGAGCACTTTGTGTAGCAATTGGAAGCCAGGGACACAGGCTCACCTATCGACCCTAATGGATCTCAAAAACAAAGTTCTCAGGGCGGGGTGGGGGTGGGAATAGCAATAAATTGAGATATTCCACACACTCTTCTATACATAAATTAAACACGTGCAAACAAAACACACCACCTATTTTGCAAAAATGTAGATGAAAAACAGATGTACATTCAACATATTAGAAAAGTTGACTTGGGAAAGGGGAATTGCAGGCAAAAGCCAAGATACAAAGCCAGACTAATTTAATAAAACCAAAGAAAGGGCTTGCAAGAAGGAAATGGACCTGAATTGAAGAACTGTGTTCAAATCAGTGCTCTGGATTTGAAGTCTAGCAGGACAAACTTACAAAAAGCTGGCTGGTCACTGGGGTAAAAGCATAAAGGAGTTGAATTCTAGGGGTGTATCCCCGGGGAAGTGAGAGCCAGAGAATGGGTCCCAGCCGCAGGGCCCCTTAGTCTAGACGGGAGAGGCAATGGACCCAGATCCCTGGTACCACCACCTCACCTCCCCCATGTCCCCCATGTCAGAGTCCTGCCTCCCTGTGGCCCTTCTCAGAGAGAAAGCCAGGGCCAATGCCTGGGGGAAGGATGGGGGAGGGAGGTGGGCTGAGGGTGATGCCATGCTCCCCGCCCAAGGCTCCTAGAGCAGGACCCTGTGGGCTCCCTGGTGCCCCCACACCTGGCCCCCCACCAGTCCCTAGCAGGAGCACTCACCCAGCGAAGGAAGCCCTGCCAAGATGCTGCTGGAGGCCGCCCCGCCCACTTTGGCCAGACTCCCTGCAGACAGTATCTTGGAAGCCAGGTTAGAGGCTAAGAGGGCAGCCTTGGTGAATTCCATGGCACCAAAATGGACCAGCACCAAACCTGCCAAAAGAGTGGAGCCTGGATGGGGGATAGGAACACTAGAACTGGGGACATGCCCATTGCCCTGAAAACTCTCAAGGGGCTCCAGTGGGTAGAGAGACTGCTTTGAGCTTGCAGAGAATGCAGGCTTGGGAAGGGCCCAGCGACACAGTGTTGGGTGACAGAGTGAGGGGAAGGCAGATGGCGGAGGTGGAAGGAGCTTTTACTTCCTGAGGGGGTCTGCTTCCCTCCTCCCAAAACTCACATTTCTAGAATGCCCTTAAATCTCATGGAGCCATTTAAAAGGGGCCAGAATCAGGAAATCAGAACCAATCACGCTTTTAAGGCATATGCCATGGGTCAAGTTGGTCAAGCTCTTGTTCTCATGCCCTCTCCTCACTAACTCAACAAGAAGAATGAAATTATCATCCCCATTTTATGATGAGAAAACCCTGGCACAGAGAGAGTAAGTGACTCATCCAAGGTCACACAGCTTTGCTTGGCAAAGTATACAGGAACTGATACAGGTCTCGGGGCTTCCAAAGCATGGGCTTGGAGTGGCTCTGATTTGCTTCCTCCTATTGCTCGTCTCTTCCTTCACCTGCCCATCTCACTCCCACCCAGCCTCAAGCCTTGAGAGTCACTCGGGCATGGACGAGGCTCACTGCTCCCAGAGTCCTAGAGCCCAGGGACGGGTGGAGGGTTAAGTCCCTCCCCTCTGGAGACCCAGCTTCTCTGACTGCAGCCGCCCAGATGAGAAACAGGAGCCAATTCTCCCAGTGGATCCACAGGGGTCTCCCCTACAGTCACCAAGCCCACCAGCTCCCCAAGGGTGGGGGCCGCAGAAAGGAGCAGCCCCTGCCCACCCCTCCCTGTCTTGCCCAGAGGAGCAGACTTTCTGAAGACGTGGACCTGACCTGGTTATCTCGAGCTTGGCTGAGTTCAGGGAAGATCTGAAGCAGGATGTTTACAGCAGCTTTGCAAATAACAGAGGAATACCTCCCACAGGATGCAGGCAGCCAATGAGATAGCTTTCATTTTCTCAGAAAACGAAAGTCAAACCTGGTTCTTTCCTCTCTTGGTAAGCCCACAGAAGCCTTTGGATGCTTCCTGGACAAGCTTTCAGAGAGTTTAAGTTTTGGGGGCACAAGCCACTCACTCTCCTTGCACTGCCCTGCCATATACCTTTCTCTGCTTCAAACTCCAAAGTTTGGATTAGTTTGGCCTCCCTATGCCTGGGGCCCATGAACTTGCGTTTGAGAACACCTTCCCCAAAGGACCAACTGTTACTACACAGATCAACTTTCTAACACTTCCTGCTCCCAAGATCTTGCCAAGTGCCATTTAATTTCTCTGCTGCCTTTATTACAAATTGTTAAAAGAGTTGTAGACAATTGCGGTCCTCTTTTTCACCTTATTCTTAACATTTAAATATATAATATGAAATATTACAGAACATGAAATACTTTCAGGCATCCAAAAAGCTATAGATAATAAAAACAAACACTTCTTCACCCACCTCTGAGTTCAGAACTTCATAATGTTACAGATACAGTTTACGTGACTTGAGAATCCCTTCTGATGTTCCTCCTTTCTCTGCCTTCTCACAGGTAGTCACTCTTGAGAATTTAGGGTTGATTAGTCCCAGGCAAGGGACTTCACAGGTGGCACTAGTGGTAAAGAATCTGCTGCCAATGCAAGAGATGCAAGAGACATGGGTTTCATTCTTGGGTTGGGAAGATCCCCTGGAGGAGGAAATGGCAACCTGCTCTAGTATTCTTGCCTGGAAGTGCTGGGAGCCAGCACGGAAGATCCCACCCATGACAAGGTCATGTGAAGGAGACTGATAAACAAGGCTTCAGGACTTGAGGGACTCCCTGGGCCAACCCCACCTATGACAAGGTCATGCGGAAGAGACTTGACATACAAGGTGGGTCAGGACTTGAGGGGCCCCCCTGGATCTGCTCGAGCATCTACCCCCAAACCAGAATCTGTCTGTCTTACTATTTTATGTCGTTCACCAACTCTTCTGACATTAACAGGGGGCTATCCCCGACCACCTCGTTCTGGCAAAAGTTAACTTAGGGCTTTAGTTAATAAGTCTCCTGGACATGATAGGAGTGTTTCAATTTGAACCCCTCTGATGGCTCTCTAGCTTGATTGGCAGGTTTATCCAGACTCTTGCAGCTACGCATGTGATTGTTTACAGCCTTCCAAGTGTGAGAGGCATGGGAAGCCTAAAACATTCTAAAAATATAGAGCCTTTTGAAGAGTTAAAAACTATTAGAATAGTGTGGTGTAGGATTTCACTGTTGAGCCAATGCTTGCTGCCAGTTCCCATATCCCTTATCCACTGTGCACCTGGGAGTACGTTAGTTAACATAGCTGGAATGTAAGAAAAACAAGTAGTAGCCTTGGAATTAACCACATCAGACCTTTGAGCTGATTGGTTCTTTCTTTGTTGTAACTCACTGCACCTTTGCTCCGTGAGAATGTAACTCTGTTTAATACTTTCTGAGGCCTGACATAGATTAGAAATATAAAGAAAAAACACTTGAAGGGAAAATAAGTTTTCTGGTTGAGCAGCCTTTATCAAAAGAGGGTCATAAAATGTCCACAGGCCTCCAAGGCCAGAAGATAATGTACACAGCATTGTTTATGCGAAAGGTATGCAGAAGAAAATCCTGGGTTCGATAAGGGCAAAACTGCTGGAGTGTTTGGGCTGACTCTGTATGACCTTGCATCTTTCATTTCCCTCTGTGTACAAGTCAAGGTATGAAAGTTCCTTTCGAAAATAAAGTTAGGGGTGTCGCTTACTGAAGCTTGGTCTCCCCTTGTCATTCATTCATTTGCCAAGGTTGTCCATCCTGAGGGTATCCCTGGACTCTACTGAGGCTGGTCCCCAGCATGGAAGATTCCATGGACAGAGGAGCCTGGGGGGCTACAGTCCATGAGGGTCAAAGAGTCGGACACTGAGCACACACGCATGGATTGCCAGGCATGGATTTATATTTTTAACACATATGAATATTAAATGCATAATTTTCTTGGAATTGATTGAATGTTCATTGCTGTTTCAGTTGGAGTTCAAAGACAAGGAACGTGTCAATGACGTGCCAAGAACCTTGACCTTGTAACCTCTGCTGGAACACTATGCTAAGAAATGAGAAAACTAGTTTTCAAAGAAGTAGAATAATGAGTTAAGGAGTTGAGACTGGAGAGGAAAGGGAGAAGGAGAAAGAACTAGAGAGGCTTGGTGGCCAGTGCTTTCCTCCAAGTCCCAAGGGTGACAGAAGGGCGAGTGGTTCTCCCAGCTGGACCTCAGTGGGACCCCCTTGGAAAGCTTGACGAGACTCCTTGAAATTTGAGGGAAGCAACAACACGTGTCTCACTTGGGTCTACAAAGGTTAAAGGCAGGAAACTGGTGGGTAGACCTTCCAGAGAAAGGAAGGGGACTACTCTGAAGGTGGGTGGGTTGGGGGAGCTGCCCCTTTAGAGCTCCTTACAATTTCCCGTGGACCGAATGTGGATCCAGGCAGGTAGAGCTGGAAGAGAACTGTCGCCAGCACTGCCCAGAGGTGGAGGGGAGCCCAGGACGGGTGCACTGCTGGAGGGCAGTGGTGGAGAGTGGAGGTATCCGGCCCAGGGAAGCTCCCCTTTGTCAAGGACCTTGTGGGTAAGCGAACCCAGCTGGCAGCAGGGTTACAAGAGCCTACAAAGAGCTGGGAGTTGAATGTCTCCCACCAGAGCGTGTCAAAGACAGATTGACACAGCATCAGCAGAGTGGTCCTACAAAGGGACACTTCTGGGCCAGACTCTTATTCTGGGCCAAGCACTGTGCATTCAGGTATTAAGCATTTTCATCTTCACAACCACCCTGTGAAGAGATACTACTATCTGCATTTCACAGATGAGCTGATGAGTCTTGGCTGACTCTGCATGGGGCCCTCTCATTTTGTTCTTTACCTGAATTCTCTGGACCCTTTTTCTTTCCCTGCCTCCTGCCCCTGATGCATCCATTTCTTCCTGGGTCTCCACACCTAGGTGAACACCCTCTTGGCTGAGTCTTTTGAAGACGGCTCATGTCCCATCGCCTCTGCAAGCCTCTGTGTGACCCTCAGGAACATGCAGCCTTCCTCATACAGCCGAACTCCAACAGCCCAGCCTCTCCTCCACTGCCCACTCACTGTGGACAATCAGCCCTGGATGGACCCAACAATCACAGGTCTCAAAAGTTCTTACACTGCCTATCCCAGGGGCTCCAAGACCAGGACCAAAAAAAGCTCAGGCATGCTCCAGGCCCCCATCAGAGCTCCACAAGGACGGTGTCTCATTAAGCCATGTATCACAGCACTCAGCACACCTTGGTTGAAGGACTCCTTTTAAGGCATCTTTTCCAATGAATCCCAAGCCCTCCCTTAGACAGACTGGATATGGGTACTAAGGACTGATAGTCACTGAATTGTTAGCCCAAAGGGGCAGGGCCAGCAGCTCTCTCAGAAGTGGGGGTCCCTGTCTCCCACTGTTTTCAGCCTTGAAATTTCTGTTGAGATTCTTCTGAAGTAGGAAAGTTTTTTTGTTTTTGTTTTTTTTTTTAAGATCCAGCTACACAAGTATTGGTAAAATAGATAAAAGGGTAAATATGACATGGTATATGATTATCATGGAATGCCAAGCAGTAGCTAAAAATAACAGGAAAGACCTGTAGAACAGGAAAAGGCCAGCTGCACAACAATATGTGTGAGCCAAAACAAAACTCTATCAATGAAAAGGCATATAAGAGGATTACATTAAATGTTTTCTCTGAAGTTATCTATTTCTCGTCCTTCTACTTATCTACCTAGAGCAAGCTCCTGGAGTCGGTGATGGACAAGGAAGCCTGGCATGCTGCAGTCCACGGGGTTGCAAAGAGTTGGACACAACTGAGCCACTGAACTGAGAAACTAACACATTATAAAACAACTGCACTCCAATTAAGATTGATTAAAAATAAAATAAACATAAAATAAAAAGACAAAATTCTGCTGATGGCCTATCTTCCAATCCATAACGCTCTTCCCTTATTCACTGAAGAGGTAGGGAGTATTTAAAAAGGCAGAGACAGACACACAAGCCTGGTTAGGAGGCTGTTCCAGTTTTCCCACAAGGACCGGCCCTTTAACAGGACAAACCATGTCTTGTCTGTAGGGCACAGCCACTGTCTTTGGCCACACAAGTGTCCTGTGTCCCTGTTCTCTTTGAAACAGGATCTTACTTCTCTTTCAGGTACTGGAGTCCCCGCCCTGAACCCTGGGCTTGTCAGAGGCCTGAGCACTCCTGCCAGCCTCCAAATGTGAGCCCAGAATGAGTGAAACCAATCATCACATCCCATCCTTTGGGCTAAAGTAACTGGTTTCAGATAAAGAGATGACTCCATTTAGGATACTTACAGGAACATTTACCAGAGATATTTGGGAAGGAAGTCTCCTTATTTATCAGCAGAAGGTTCATGAAAAAATACCTTTTAGGGGGAAGACCAGAATAAAGAAGCAGATAACCTCCAGAGCATGCAAACAGGCCTCTATTAAACCAGGAGTGTGGCAGCCAAAGAATAGAGCTGATACCTCAGAGAGCAGATGTAACCCAGCAGGACTCTATGGGGTCTCCCTGGGACAGATCCCAACCCCATAGCCTCTACTGTAGCTCCTCTCTGAGTGCTTCCCTGGTGGCTCATGGAGAATAATCCACCTCCCAATGCAGGAGATGCTGGTTCGACCCCTGAGTCGAGAAGATCCCCTGTAGAAGGAAGTGGCAACTCCCTCCAGTATTCTTGCCTGGGAAATCCCATGGACAGAGGAGACTGGTGGGCTACAGTTCATGTCCAAAGAATTCAACATGGTTTAATGACCAAACTACAACAAAAGTTCCTCTCTGAATTACACAATAGTATCTCGTGCCTATTTCCTGAGGTTTTCAGCAGCTAAAATCTACCACCAAATGGAAGAGATTAATTATTTGATGACCATGAGCAAGTAGCCCATAGACCTACTGGCACCTAAGGACTGATAATGTTAACTGCCCTATTACCTCACCGGAAACCAATCAGAGAACTGTACAAGAGCTAATCATATGCTCAGGGATGTCTTCCCTCCCCTGGCTTTTAAAACTGATTTGCTGAAACCCTATGGGGAGTTTGGGGTTTTTCTGAGCATGAGCCACCCATTCCCCTTGCATGGCTCTGCCATAATCCCCAAACTCCATTTTGGTTTGTTTAAGCTCATTGTGCCTTGGGCACACAATCTTTCATTGGGTAACACAAAAGAGGTGAGATAGGAAAAAACAGCCCCTTGGATTCAGTGTTGAGCTGCTAATTCACACTTTGCCTGAAGCCAAATGACCTTTTTATTGTTCAGTTCTGCAAGCCAGTAAATTCTCTTGAACTTGAGCCAGTTATAACCAAGATTCTATTACTTATAACTGTCTACAATGTGGGAGACCGGGGTTTGATCCCTGGGTCGGGAAGATCCTCTGGAGAAGGAAATGGCAATCCACTCCAGTACTATTGCCCGGAAAATCCCATGGACAGAGGAGACTGGTAGGCTACAGTCCATGGGGTCGCAAAGAGTTGGACACGACTGAGCGACTTCACTATTACTTATAACTACATAAGCCTTAAGTAAAGCAACACCTACTCCAAGCAGTCTTCCCAGATAACTACAATTACAGTTAATGTCTGCCTTCTCTGTCCTCTGTGTCAAAAAGCTTGAATCTCTCAGTGGATTACATACATTGTTTCATGTTATTAGTAGTTATTGGTGGGTAACAAATGCCTCCTCCCCAAATATTTATTTAGCTCGTGATTCACTGGGTCAGTAGTTTTCAGTTCAGTCGCTCAGTCATGTCTGACTCTTTGTGACGCCATGGACCACAGCACACCAGGCCTCCCTGTCCATCACCACCTCCTGGAGTCCACCCAAAGCCATGTCCATCGAGTCAATGATGCCATCCAACCATCTCATCCTCTGTCGTCCCCTTCTCCTCCTGCCCTCAATCCTTCCCAGCATCAGGGTCTTTTCAAATGAGTCAGCTCTTTGCATCAAGTGGCCAAAATATTGGAGTTTCAGCTTCAACATCAGTCCTTCCAATGAACATCTAGGACTGATCTCCTTTAGGATGGACTGGTTGGATCTCCTTGCAGTCCAAGGGACTCTCAAGAGTCTTCTCCAACGCCGCACTTTAGAAGCATCAATTCAGTAATTTAGGCATGTGGCTTTCCTGGTCTCAGCTGGGCTCCCTCCTACACCTGCAGTCAGCAGTAGGCTGGCTTTGTGAATCTTAGCTGGGCTCATTCCTGACCTTGTCTGGGAAATAAGAACTGACTCCTCCATTAGGTCTCTGTGTTAGTTTTCCTCCAGAAGGCCAGCTCGGCTTCAGGGAGGGATAATAAATTCCAGCTGTCAGTGAATGAACTGTACAGGTACGTTGAAAGGGCACTAGAACGTGGTCATTTCTGTCCTTGACCACAGGTCTCTTAATGGCATTATATCTGTGCTTTCCTCAAACTGCCCACCAACACTGCACCTGTTTGGAGTCTAAGCTCATATTACTTGCCACATGAGGGGTCAATAAATTGAGAGACAGGTTGTTTGGGGCAATGAAAAGAGACTTTATTCAGAAAACCAACAGACTGAGATGGCAGTCAAGTGACCCAAAAACTCATCTTCCCAGAGTTAGAATTCAGGCTTCCTTTATTCTAAAAGGGGAGGGGATGTGGCTGATTGTTGCAATCTTCTTGGTGCCTTTATTCTTGGTACTATTCCCATAGGACTGGTCACAGTGTTCCTATAAACTAAGTGTTCCTATAAACTAAGTGTTCCAACTAAACAAATGTTGTTCTCTGTTCTGCAGCTTTTTAAAGAAGTGTTCTATCATTAAGAGTCAGAGCCTTGAGAATGGGCTGTCCTGTGTATTTCAGGCTATAGGAAACATTCTTTTACAAAGGGGCAAAGTCAGCATGACTAAGCACAGGCGACAGAGAACAAAAGTTAGAGCTAAAGGAATAGACCCAGCGTGGAGTCAGGTTTATCCATGTTACACACACTGGGCTGAGAGGGACCCTGCCAAACTACTGCAGCTGTAGGAGACTGGGATGGAGCCCCTGAAGCCAGCTGGCAGCTGCAGGAGTGAGCTGAGGCAGCATTATAAGGAGACAGCCAGGTGGAGAAGGAGCAGGAGGGAAGACAGGTGTGAAGGCCAGAGTGGGGACCTGGGCTGGAGTCCTGGAGCCAACAGGTTGGGATGAGAGACTCATGTTTAAGTGGAAGCAGGTCTTCCAGAACCTGGTGTGGGTTATCCACATGGGCAGGCAGGTTGCAGGTGCCAAGTTAACACACACAGAGCCTGGCACTGGATCCAGGGCCAGGCACCCAGTGGGTCCTAGGAAGTGAGTGTTCTGCATTGACTGGCCTCTTGGGAGCCCCATGGTGGGAGACCTGTCTGTCCTTGCAGGTTCTGGGCCATCTCACTTGGGGCCAGTGAACTGAGCTCTAGACAACAGACAGAGCTCTCTGGAGAAATGCAGATTCTCTTCCCACCTGTAGCACTCCAGAGGCCACCAGGCCAGACAGACAGTGTTACTGATGAGTCCTGAAACAGCCAGACCCAGAGCCTTGGGTGGGGAGAGAAGGGGATCAATACTGCCTGAGAATAAGGTGAAGGTGAAGTCACTCAGTCGTGTCCGACTCTTTGCGACCCCATGGACTGAAGCCCACTAGGCTCCTCAGTCCATGGAATTTTCCAGGCAAGAGTACTGGAGTGGGTTGCCATTTCCTTCTCCAGAGGATCTTCCCAACCCAGGGATCGAACCCAGGTCTCCCACACTGCAGGCAGACGCTTTAACCTCTGAGCCACCAGGGAAGCCCACTGCCTGAGAATAAAGGGCTTGGTAACTGAGGGTCAGTGGCTCAAACTGACCCCAGGGCCAAGCTGTTAGCTCCTCTGGCTGAGGTCTTTGAAGACATGTGGTCCAAGTTCCCATCTGAGGCTCAAAGAAGAGACACAATCTTCACAGGGTCAAAATCGAGTGGCAGGACTGGGAAAAGACATGGCTTCCTGCTCTGGCTTGGTGCTTATTCTTAGAGTTCCTACCCAACACCCTCAGGGCTCTGTAGGTGCCCTGCACCCTGCCTGGTGAACAGGAACACAGCACGGACACTTATCGAAGGTCACCACATCTCGACTTTATTTCTTATGATTTTTTGAAGAATTTTGGGAGGCAGGGGACTTGTCATTTGGGAGACTGACATCCTGATGCCCTGGAGGGTCATTTCCAGAATGGAAGCCCCCTTCTGCTTTAGTACTGGGTCCTCCTGGAGGAGCTGTAGGAATCCCACAGCAAGGCCCCCAAAAGTGCCCCAGCAGATCCCAGGAGGATGTTGGTTGGTGTGGAAAGTCCAGTTGCCCCTGGGGGAGAGGAGAAGGTTAGAGCACAAGAGGACAGGCAGGCCCACAGCCTCCGGCAAGACTGTGGGTGTCAGAGACCCCAGGACTCACTGGAAGCCCTAGACACCAACATCCCAACCCTGTTTCCTCCTCTACTTCTGAGACCCCAGGCTATCTGCTCGGGGAGGGGCAGCTACACATGGATACCCAAAGATGAGACACTAACTCCAATGATCAGTCCATAAGCGACAGGACAGACCCTCTGAGAAATGACGGGCTGCCTCACCCCTTCACAGCACCAGGCTGGGCTCGGGGAGGAGTAGGCACCTAATCAGGTTTTTTAGGGTTGATGAGGAATGCAGGCCTCCTGAGTGACACACCCCTCATCCCGCCACCCCACACCCAACCAGAAGAGGGAACAGTGATGGGGACACAAAGGACCAGTGGGACACTGAGGACCACGAAGCTGGAAGAAGCCTGTCTGCTTCTTTAGCATCTGGATCAATCTTGTGCTGATTTGTGACCCCTCCCCCGCCTCGTCCCAGGAGACACTTACCCTTGGACTGGAGACTGGAGACTAGGCTGCCAGAGGGAACTCCACCCCCATTGGCTCTGGCAGTTGACGACATCATCTTGGCCGCTAAGGAGGAGCGGGAGATTCCTGTTCTGGTGAAGCCCGCGGTGTCCAGCAACTCAGGCACAGCCCTCATGGCCACGACTGTAAGGGCAGAGACACTTCCGGGCTAGCTGCGAGGGACAGGCTCGCCAGACCTCCCTGACACCTTCCTGGGGGGGTGAGGTGAGGGGTCCTCTTCGCTCTCCTCAGACCATAGGGCCAGAGGCAAAGGAAGGCTGTAGGTGTGGACACAACTGGGTGGACGCCCACCCCGACACCCCGTCCTCCTCCAAGAACCTGGAAGCCAAGCCTGTTCCTGACGCTGCTTGCCTGTGACCCTGGAAGCTTCAGTAGTCCTCCCTGGGCTTTAGTTCGCCCTTTATGAAATAAAGTTGAAACAAGCAGGGGTCTTCAAATGTCCTCTTTGGGGGGGAAATTGGTGTCTTTCATGCAACCACAGGCCCACAATATAAGACAGAACTGCTCTTCTGAAAAGGTGCTGAGTGGAAGCTTCTGTCCTCTGCCCTGAGGCCACTGGTGAGCATCCCCCCAGGGTCCCTACATCTCCAGACAGTGCAGGTATAGAACCTTCTGCAGCCAGGAACCTTCTGTGTTGGCACCGTCCACACGGTGGACACATGTGGCCACTGAGCACTTCAGACTGTGGCTGGTATGACAGAAATGTTTCATTTTCTTTAATTTTGGCCACCGTGTGGGAGGACCCTGGCCAGAGGCCCAGCAGGAAACCGCTAGGCTTTCTGGATGACTAGAGGGTTGTAGGCAGAGCAGTTCTGAGTAATCCACACAACTCAGCTCACACATTCCTTACAGTCATTTGGAAGGGCTCCTGGCAGTGCTTTCTGGGGAGGAATCATGGGGAGGAATCTACCAACTTGCCTGGATCCCAGTCTGCACTTGGGAGAAGCTGAGATTGGAAGTGAGTGTTATGAATGGGTTTCCTTCAGTTCCTTCTTAGCTAGGCTCTTGTTACCTCAAGAATTCAACCTCTGTTCCCTGTCCACCCCACCCCTACCCATCCAGGTCTTGGGGCTGAAGGCAATCTTGGACTTGGTCAAGGAAGGGTGCTCCCAGGAGCCCAGGGACAAGGGCAGATGGGGCCTTGAGCTTCTTCCCAAAGAGACTTACCTCCTCCAATCACAGCAGCTGCAGTCATGCCTGGAGACAGATAGAACCCCTGTGAGTGCCCAGCATTGGACTTCTCCTGGGTCTCTGCTGCTGTCCCAGTGAGAAGGGTTCCCTGGAGTTGGGATCACAGGAGACAGCAGCCCTGTGTGGCTCTCTCTGCTTTTACAGAGAAGTCTGATTTTCCAGAAATCAGAGGAGGATGGACAAGAGCCAGAGCTCTGTGATGCTCCAGAGGGGAGGGGAACCTGCCTTGAAAAGGTTTCATGCTGCTCTTTGAACTTAACACATTTTGGTATCATTTTTTTAAAAAAATCAAGAAAACCATGCTACATTTTTGCAATGGAATACATTGACTGTTCTGTCTGTTCATCTTCCAGACACCCTATGCCCATCCCAGGCTACAGCTGGAGTGGAAGCCCCCCATCCTCCAGGGCTCAGCCTACTTGTGACTTTCTGCAGGAAGCACCCCTTATTCCCCCATTAGAAGGCACCATGCTTCCTCTGCATGTCCTGCCTTGTGGCTGGAGCCCCTGGCCACACTGGACAGAGCATGCCTGCACCACACTGAGTTGCTCAGAGCTCTTGGGTCTGGCAGGGACTAGGGATTTTGGACAGCTGGGACAGTTCCAGGGATTTCAAGGATCTGTGAGAGTGAGCTCAGATAGCTCCCCATGAAAAAGGGTCTTGGTCCCAGGCAAGGGAGAGAAGTTGCAAAAGCAGTCTCCATCCCCCAGTCATTTCTGGAAGGTTGTAGCTTCTGGCTCACCAACATCTCTCTCCATCAGGACGCCGGACCTGTCTTGAGAGTTTCCATTTCTGCACAGACGATGTTTTCAACAAACTGATCTTACAGTTCTCACCTCCTCACTTCCAAGGATCTTGGATCCTATGCCACACACACCCAAGGTCATACCCTAGGCCAGGGGTTCCCAACCCCGATACTGGTCCCTGGCCTGTTAGGAACCCAGTCGCACAGCAGGAGTTGAGTGGCAGGTGAGCCACCAAAGCTTTACAGCTGCTGCCCCTTGCTTGTATGAACACTTGAGTTTCACCTCCTGTCAGATCAGCAGCAGCATTAGATTCTCATAGGAGCTCGAACGCTATTATGAACTGTGCTTGTGATGGCTTGACGTTGCCTACTCCTTATGAGAGTCTAATGCCTGATGCTCTGAGTTGCAGCTGAGGTGGTGATGGTAGGACTCGGGAGCGGCTGCAAATACAGATGATCACAAACAGAAAGGTTTGACTGCACAGGGACCATAATAAATGAATACCTTGCAGACTCATATCAAAATCCTACTGGTGAGTGGCAAGGGCCAATTGAGCTGCATCTGGTGGCAGGCTTTAAGTCAGAATCCGACACTTATTTTATCCCATGTCCCGCTCACTATTTTACTTACCACTTCTATTCTTGCCTCTTTCCTGCACTGTGCACTTGTTTCAGTCACAGTTTTGGTAAGCCCACCAGCTAACCCTTGACAAAATAAGTAAAAAAAAAAAAAAAAGTTTAAGCAAATGTTGCTGAAAGGTTTCTTTGAAAATGGAGAAGGACCCGATGATGAGACTGTAGAAGACTCTAAGATGGCCAATGAAGAGAAAGCGACATTTAAAAGAAAATACCAAGAGTGCTACTTAAAATACAAGTTCATTGCAGCAGGTGGTCATGTTCTCCAATCCTGTTTTGTATAATACGTGGCGGCCAGCTACCCAACAAAGTTTTGAAACCTTTAAAACTGCTTTGCCACATGGAGACCAAGCACCCTGCATTAAAAGACAAGCCTTTGGGGTTTTTCAAAATAAATAAAAAAATGTGAACATGAAGAACAGAAGCAATTATCGAAGGCCTTCACTTTATCAAATGTATCTGCACTGAGAGCATCATTCTCAGTGGTTAACTGCATTGCTAAATCTAAGAAACTGTTTACTGTTGGTGAAGAATTGATCCTGCCTACTGCTAAGGTCATTTGTCATGAACTTTTAGGAGATGCTGAAGTTCAAAAGCTGGCATGCGTTCCCCTTTAGGAGAGGCTGAAGTTCAAAAGCTGGCGTGTGAAACAGCAGACATACTGAGGCCAACTGTTAGAAAGGATTAATGAGTCACCATGGTATGCAGTCCGGGTTGGTAAATCTACCAATGTTGACCACAAGGCAACTTTACTTGTTTCTGTGCGATATATTTTTCAGGAGGATGTGCAGGAGGATGTGTAACACGCCCTTTTCTTGCCAACACCACAGCTGCAAAACTATTCAAGACTCTGAATGACTACATATCAGGAAACCTGCACTGGTCATTTTGCATTGCTCTCTGCACGGACAGAGTGCCTGCCGTGACTGGATGGAATTCTGGTTTTCACTATATTGGTCAAAGTGGTTACCACTGAATGTGAGTCTACCACCGTGTCATCCACAGAGAAATGCTCGCCAGCTGAAAAATGTCACCTGAGCTTAACGTTTTGCAGGAAGTGATGAAAATTATCAACCACGTTAAAGTAGGTGCCCTTAACTCATGTCTCTTCATGCAGCTCTGTGAGGAAATGGATGCGGAGCACAAACGTCTTCTCTTACATGCAGAAATGAGACAGCTCTCTAAAGGGAGACCACTGGCCAGCAGTTCTGAGTTGTGAGAGCTGCTCCAGGGATTTCTTTTAGAAAAGCAGTCACCACTGGCAGCATATTTTAGTGACACAGAAGGTGTCAAAAAACATCCTTACTTGTGTGACATACTCAACTTGCTCAATGAACCCAGTCTGACACTTCAGGGGAGAATGACAACTGTTCAGGTCACCAGGTAAAGTGGCTGCATTTAGAGCCAAACTGGAATTATGCAGGTGATGAATGAACCCTGGGAATTTCGATGTGCTTCAAATATTAGCAGAGATTTGGAAAGAGACTCGGTCAGGGTCGTCTTTCTCCCAATTGGTGCTGCTGCTGCTAAGTCACTTCAGTCGTGTCCGACTCTGTGTGACCCCATAGACGGCAGCCCACCAGGCTCCCCCGTCCCTGGGATTCTCCAGGCAAGAACACTGGAGTGGGTTGCCGTTTCCTTCTCCAATGCATGACAGTGAAAAGTGAAAGTGAAGTCGCTCAGTTGTGTCTGACGCTTCGCGACCCCATGGACTGCAGCCCACCAGGCTCCTCCATCCACGGGATTTTCCAGGCAAGAGTACTGGAGTGGGTGCCATCGCCTTTTCCACCCAACTGGTGCATGTCCACTTGCTTCAGCTTTCAACAGCGTTTGAGCATTACTTCTCAACCACAAAAGACTCCTGAACTGGGAAGGAATGGATCCCTGACCCATTTGTAAATAAGCCAGGTAAACTGACTTTGTGCCTGCTAGTCCCCGTCCCTGGGATTCTCCAGGCAAGAACACTGGAGTGGGTTGCCGTTTCCTTCTCCAATGCATGACAGTGAAAAGTGAAAGTGAAGTCGCTCAGTTGTGTCTGACGCTTCGCGACCCCATGGACTGCAGCCCACCAGGCTCCTCCATCCACGGGATTTTCCAGGCAAGAGTACTGGAGTGGGTGCCATCGCCTTTTCCACCCAACTGGTGCATGTCCACTTGCTTCAGCTTTCAACAGCGTTTGAGCATTACTTCTCAACCACAAAAGACTCCTGAACTGGGAAGGAATGGATCCCTGACCCATTTGTAAATAAGCCAGGTAAACTGACTTTGTGCCTGCTAGAGGAGGATCAACTGATTGAGATCACAAACAACAGTGCCCTTGAAAGTATGTTTGCAATGACTTCAAATCTCCATATGTTCTAGATTAAAATCAAGGCAGAATAGCTTGAGATTGCCACAAAAGCACTGTAAAGCCTGCTTCTGTTTCCGACAGCCTCTCTTTGTGAAGCAGGGTTTTCTGCAGTAACAGTAACCGAAAGATGACAAGGTAGACTGGACGTAAGTAAGACACTTCAGGTGTCATCATCTCCTGTCACCCTCAGATGGGACCATCTAGTTGCAGGAAAACATGCTCAGGGCTCCCATTGATTCCGCATTATGGTGAGTTGTATAATGATTTCATTATATATCACAATCCAGTAATAATATGAATAAAGTGCATGATAAATACAATGCACTTGAATCATCCCCAAACCATCCTCCCCCTTCCTGCCCGTGGAAAAAGTATCTTCCCTGAAACTGGTCTTGGTGCCAGAAAGGTTGGGGACCAGTGCCCTAGCCCATGCTCACCACTATGGGAACAACTACCCATGTGTGCAAGTTAAGTCTCAGTTAACTCTGATGAAATAAAACTTAAAACACAGTTCCTGAATTGCATGGACCACTGCTCCAGTGCTCAATAGCTGCATCTGGCTAGTGGTCATCTACCATACTGGGTCACGCAGGGAACATGCTTACCATCACAGAAAGCGATCACCATCACAGACAGTGCTGCCCTAGACTCAGTCACCAGCGAAAAATCCCTCTCTCTATGATCAGTGACCAGCGCTCCCATGGAGACTCTCACCTCCTCCTTTTACAGATTCTGACTCTAACACAGCCTTCAACATTTCATCAAACACAATGAGATTTTCAGTCTCTGTCCAGGCACACCCAGCGATACTGTCGATCAGGTTCCAGATCACCAAAGTAAAGGGAATATCATGTGAACTTTTTGGTTTTCAGTGCACATAAAAGTTTTGTCTATATACAACTTAAATTTATGTATAACTAGACTATACCCAAGTCTGCTAAGAGTGCGATAGCCTTATGTCTAAAAAGACAATGTGCATACCTTAATTTAAAAATACTTCATTGCTAAAAATGTGAATCTCCACCTGCCAACTCTTAAGTTGTTACAAATCTTCAACTTATAAAAGCACGTGCCCATGTTAGTTTCCTGAGGCTGCAGTAAGGAATTACCATGAACTGTGCTAATTCTCTCATGTTTTCTCCCAGTCAGAGATCCCAGATCAAGGCGTAAACAGAGCCAGGCTTTCTCTGAAGGCTCTTGGGGGGATCCTCCCTTGTCTCTCTGACATCGTTGTCTAGCTGTTGGTGACAATCTCTGACTTGTGGCTGCATCTCTCCAATCTGTTTCTGGCTCTACCACTGCCATCCTAGTCACCATCACCTCTTGTCCAAGATCAGGGATGGGGACAATACAGAGGGTGTTGGCTGCTGGGCACAAGGAAGAAGAATGAAGGTGTTAAATCCCCTCCTTGCCCCCTATGGCCCATAAGTTAAAGTCCACCTGTTCCATGAGCATGAGGGGGTCCCTGCATGATTAGGCTTCTACTTCTATCCTAGGGAATGAATAGATGCCACCTCCCTGCCTCCTGATGTTCAATCTTTTGCCGGCCAAATCCAGGCACATTTTTAAGGACTCTGCCATTCAACACATCTTCCAGAACCTGCCCTGAGCACATGTTCCCAGTCTTCCTCGGCTACCTTTACCTATAGACTCCCAAGTGTGAGTTAGTTGTGCTCCTGCTGCCACAAAATTTCCCACAAGGCAATATGGTTCTCTGAAATCTCTGGTGGATTTTGAGTTCTTTCAGGTCAAGGGCCAAGCCTCATTCACTGCTGCTTTCTCCTGTGCTAGGCATGGGCTTGGGATCAAGGAGGCACCGAAGGGGAGTTCAAAGAAAGAAATACTAATCCAAAGTGCACCTTTGGGCATCCAAAGTCATGCTATGGTCTGAATGTTTGTGGCCCCCCAAAAATGATATATTGGAATGTAATACCCAATATGATAATGTTAGGAGGTGGCCCTATGGGAGCTGATTAAGACTTGCAGGTAGAGCCCTCCCGATTGAGGTCAATTTCCTTATAAAAAAGATCCAAGAGAGTTCCTCTTTTCCTCCCAACATGGAAGGTTAATGCGAAAAGATGATTGTTCTAAGATGTGAGCTCTCATCACACACAGAGTCCACTGGTGCCTAGATCATGATTTCCCAGCCTCCAGAACTGTGGAAAATAAGTTTCTGTTCTTTTTAAGCCATCTGATGTACCACATTTTGTTATAGCAGCCCTAATTCACTAAGATAGGGCACAATCAACAGAGTGAAAAGGCAACCTACAGAATGGTAGAAAATATTGGCAAAATATGTATCTGTTTAGAGGTTCATATTCAGGATATAGTATAAAGAATTCCTCCAACAACAGAAAACTTGATTTAAAATAATTTGATTTAAAAATGGGCAAATGTGCAGCACAACTGGAGAAAGCCCACAGGCAGCAATGAAGGTGCAGCACTGCCAAAAAAGAAAAAGAAAATATGGGCAAAGAATCAAAATAGACATTTCCCTAAAGATATACAAATGGCCAACAAGAATAGAAAAATATACTCAATATGAGTAACCATTAGGAAATTCAAATCAAAACTGCAACAAGATACACTCCACACCCATCAGGAAAGCACTATATTAAAAAAAAACAAAAATGGAAAATATTAAGTGTTGGTTCGGATGTGGGGAAACTGGAACATTTGTGGATTGTTGGTAGGAATATAAAATGGTGCAACAAACATGGAAAACAGTGACAGTTCCTGAAAAAATTTAAGATAGAAAACTATATAATCCAGCAATCCCATTTCTGGATATAGATCCAAAGAAATTGAAAACAAATAGCTCTTGAAGAGCTATTTGCACCCCATGTTCATAGCAACAGTAATCACAGTTGCCAAGAGGAAGAAAATTAAGTGTTGATGAATGGATCATTACCACGTGATATAGATGCCCGAGAGGATATCATTCAACTTTAAATAGGAACTTCTGACATGTGAGGAACCTGGGGAAACTTATGCTAACTAAAATAGACCTGTCAGAAAATAACAGATGCTGTATGATTCCACTTACATGGAAATTAGATTAGATTAGTTGAGCAAAGAGACAGAAGGAGCTGTGGTTGCCAGGAATTGGCAGGAGGAAAACAATAGTTAATGTTTAATTGAGTTTCAGTATGAGGAGATGAAAAGAGTTCTGCAGATGGGAAGCACAGTAGCACGAATATGGTTACCACTGTTCAAGAGCCGACTCACTGGAAACGACCCTGATGCTGTGAAAGACTGAGGGCAGGAGGAGAAGGAGGTGACAGAGGATGAGATGGTTGGCTGGCATCACCGACTCAATGAACATGAGTGTGAGCAAACTCTGGGAGATAGTGAAGGACAGTGAAGCCTGGCGTGCTGCAGTCCATGGGGTTGCAGTCAGACACGACTGAGTGACTGAACACCAAAACACAACAATTCAGTTGTGAACACAAAACGGTTGTGTTTGTTAGTCACTCATCCAGTCCACTCCTTCTGACTGCATGAATTGTCGCCCACCAGGCTCCTCTGCCCATGGAATTTTCCAGGCAGGAATACTGGAGTGGGCAGCCACTCCCTTCTTCAGGGGATCTTCCCAACCCATGGGTCAAACAGAGGTCTCCCACATTGCAGACAGATTCTTTAACATATGAACCACCCAGGAAGCCTAGTTCTTTTGGTAAATTTCGTGCTACGTGTATTCTGAAATGGCTTTTAGAAAACTCTGTGACTTTTGCTGCCATGGCTCTAGGCTGGCCCCACATTAGAGGTGACTCTGCTCTTGGAGGGCATGTTCTGGGAGGACGTTAGTGACCTGGCCCTCAGGCATCAAGGGAGGAGCACAAATAGAGAAATGAAACTTATCTGCCTTGGGTGCTGTGGGGCAACAGGAAATCATGGGCAGTGACCTTTAACTGGCAAAGAGCCGTGCCCAAGCCTGTGCCAGGTGGCTGCCAGGCATCTAACTTGAGCAGCACCTTTGTCCCACCTAATTGGAGGCGACCTGGTTCTGAGAGACCCCTAAGAGTGACCTCATCCTACCCCTGTGCTTAAAAACAAACCTATAAAAGCCCAGAGAGGGCAAGTGACTGGCTCTGGGTCACTCAGCAAGTCAGAGGCAGAGCTAAACCCTGAAGTGTAGTCCCTCTGATTCTAGAGCATCATTTATTTAATCTCCTGTACATTGTGGCTTTCTTCTGACAGTGTGTCAGAGGGATTCCATCAGGAAGACTGTCCTTACACTGCCAACTTAGCAGGTTGAGCTGAGCAGTGAGTGTGGGGTGAGGACCTTGGATTGGTCCTCAGAGATACGTTACCTGCATAATGGTAGAAATTGGGTGGATCTCTGGGGAGGGAGCCAAAGTCATCTGGTCCCTGATGTGGTCCCTTTGGTGGCTTCCCAGGAGAAGAGCCATCAGAGGCCTGGTTGCTTGACTGGGAAGGTTCTTCTTCCTCTGGAAGAAAGAAATAATGGGGGAGCACACAGCGGGGCAGGCATTGGGGGGAAGATACCCCACACAGCCCCCTCTACCCTTTCCTGAAGGCCCCAGGATCTCTGATGTAGGGAGGGGACCTCAGGGGAAGCTGAGCTGAGAGGTGTCAAGGGTAATTGGAGGTGAACCAGGGAGAAGACAGAGAGAGGAAGGCCCAGCACCAGCGGAGAGCTGGGGGTCCTGACTGCACAGAGCAGGAGGCTGAGGCCTGGTGGGGGAGAACCTTGATGGGCCCAGAGCACCTGGTGGCAGCCCCAGCCAGAACCCAGACCCCCGCTGCCCACGCTTGGGAGCTTCCCCCAAGGGCACTCACCTTCCGACAGCAATTCTGGCAGGAAGGGGCTCAAGGCATCGCCTTCTCCACTCTTTATGGCTCTAGCTGACATCCTGGAGGCAGTGTGGGAACACTGGTTGTGGAGCCAAGGACACCACTGTCTTTTTAGAAACAGAGTGTGAAGTTAAAACTGCTCTGCCTGTTTTTGGGCTTTCCTGAGAGCTCAGATGGTAAAGAATCTGCCCGCAATGCAGGAGATTTGGGTTCAATTCCTGGGTTAGGAAGATCCCATGGAGAAGAGAAAGGCTAGCCACTCCAGTATGCTGGCCTGGAGAATTCCATGGACTGTATAGTCCTTGGGGTCACAGAGTCGGACATGACTGAGCAACTTTCAGGGGGGCATCTCTCTGCCGTTCCAGCCCTGCCCTCTGTCCCATGGCAGTCTATGGACCACTTCCAGTCCTCCCCCTTAATCTGCTCAGACCACAGTTTTGACGTCCACAATGACTTTGCTTGGCTCCCTGATCTCCAGAATCCTGGCCACC
>SJXQ01001549.1:98425-155395 GCA_006408695.1 Aepyceros melampus | reverse complement strand
AATATCGTGGGGTGAGGTGAGAGCAGGCCCGGGGAGGGTGGTTACCGCTGAGGAGCTGCAGTCGCGATCAAGGTGAGCTGGGATTTCGGGGTTGACTGCAGGGTGCAGCTACGGAGCAGGGTTACGGGCGCGGGGTGGGGGAAAGGGGCCGGGGTGGAGGGTTCGTCTCGCGCCCTTTTCCTCGGTTAACTCTAGACCGAGCAACAAGTTCAGGCTAGTCCGAGCCTGGAGGGGCGGGGCCAGATTAGACCTCCCTAGGCGTCCTAATGTCAAGTTGGCGTGGTCCCAGGCACCAGCCCGGGGGCGAAAGAGTTGGATCGATGGAGATCGTGATTCCACATCTGTCCACCTCTTCCGTCGCTCAACCCTGAAGATGCTCTGCTTCCTGCCTTTCGGTTGTTGGTGGGGGTGGGGGTGGAACTGTCCATGTATCCTGTGCCTGGAGCATAGTAGGCGTTCAGTATTGCCCTAAGTTAATGAAACTCCCAGGTTCCTCTTGCAGGACGGATTAGCGTCCTGTCCCCACTGCATGCGCTCCTAAAACACCTGAGTTTCCTTTCGTAACGTCAATAAAAGTTAACAAGTGCCAAGCACTATGCTAAACTCTTTATTTGAATCATGTTTAATCTTAACAGACATTTAAAGAGGCAGATGTTGCCTCGTTTTACAGACTATAAATAAGCTCATAAATATTGCCCGGGTGTTTCTTAGGCACCTATTATATGTGCTAGATACCTGTGTACTTGAAACTGAACGTTTAGTCACTCAGTTGTGTCCGATTCTTTGCGACCCTATAGACTGTCGCCCGCCAGGCTCGGGCGTTCATGGAATTCTCCAGGCAAGAATACTGGAGTGGGTAGCCATACCCTTCTCCGCAGGATCTTTCCAACCCAGGGATCGAACTCGTTTCCCTTGCATAGCAAGCAGATTCTTTACCTTTATTTCACATAAATCTATGAAATGGCTAATAACCTATTAACATATTAGGAACAGGGAACTAAGAAAAATTAACTAATTTGAATAGTTCACATTGTTACTAAGCGACAGAATACATACTACCGTCTAATTTCAGTTTGGGCATGAAGATTAGCATTTTATTTTATTTTTTGAAAAGGCCGTTTAGGAAGTCGCTATTTAGGATGGATGTAACCAACTGGTTGGGGAGGGGGAGAATAACAGATGGCCCTTGCCAATGCCTGAGATTCACTAATAGCATTGAGAGAGTGGGGGCTTGTGTTTTAAGGCACCTGGCAGGACAGGAAGGGCTGTTCTTTCACTCCTTTCTGGGCTTTGTTCTATATATAGATGATAGAGGTACTGACAACAACTGACTCTCAGAAACTGCTACACCAGCTGAATGCCCTGTTGGAACAGGAGTTGAGATGTCAGCCAAAGGTCTGCGGCTTGAGACTAATTGAATCTGCACATGATAATGGCCTTAGAATGACTGCGAGGCTGAGGGACTTTGAAGTAAAAGATCTTCTTAGTCTAACTCAGTTCTTTGGCTTTGACACGGAGACATTTTCTCTAGCTGTGAATTTACTGGACAGATTCCTGTCTAAAATGAAGGTATGTTTAAAGCTGCATTACCCTGAGTACTTTGTGATTTTGCTCAATGTGTTTTGGAGATGGTATTGCCAGCTTTGGGCTGATATTCATAACTTGACCATTTTTGTTTGTTTTCAGCAAGTAACCAAAACGTTGTGCTAATTCTGTGTACTATAGCATTGATGAATATTCTTCCTTTTAATCAAGAGTAATGCATCAGCTATTAAACTTAACTTCTGACATTGAATAATAGTCTAATATCAAATCATTGCAAACCCTCCCAGTAGGAGAGCTGGCTGTTTTTAAAAGTCTTGTTTGATAGTTTGGATATTTTCATTTGTTGTTTTTAAAGAAATCTGTTAAAGGCAGAATGCTAGATTGTGGGTTAAAAAATTCAAAGTTTTTTTTTTTTTTTTTTTCCTTTTTGTTCATGCTGTCTACCACCTGGTCAGTAAAGTATATTTCTTGATGTTTGTTCATATATAATAAAGTTCCAACTGGTTTAGCCTTACATTTACCCAAGTCATGCCTATGCTTGGCATCTCCAGCCTAAGTTTGATATAGTAGAGAGTATCTTCTGAAGGAGCAGATATACAGTTGTTACCCTGTATTGGCTAAGCAGGACATCTGTGTAGCTTTCACAGTTTAATTATTAAAAATATATCTGACTTCTTTGTGTCCATGGTTGTTGGTAGATAATGTGACACTTAAAATGAAACTCATGTTTTATTCAAAGTACCTAACAGAATGCAACATATACGGAAAGAACTCAATGTTGAATTGTTCAAGAAACTTGTTCAACAGTCTAATTAAACAACTCTTTTAGACACCATGTGTAGGCACTACCTTTCACAGGTGAATGACATGCATCTGTTACTTAAGTATATTATAATCTTGGAGTAATGTTTGCACTTATAACTATCATTAATACAAGGAATAATAAGGAAAGAATTACATTATACTTCAAAAGAAATATAAATATATTGCTGAAGGGGTTCTAAGTGGAGAGCCCAAATATTGGTAACAGCTTTTAAAAGCTTCAGTTGAGCTGAAACTTAAAGTGGATAGAGGGCTTCCTTAGTGGCTTAGTGGTAAAACATCCACCTGCCAATGCAGGAGATTGGGGCTCAACCCCTGGTCTGGTAAGGTCTCACATGCGGCCAGACAACTAAGCTCATGTGCCAGAGCTACTGAGCCTGTGGTCTAGACCCCAGAAGCCACACACCCTGGAGCCCGTGCACTGCAACAAGAGAAGCCACCACAGTGAGAAGCCCACACACCACAATGAAGAATAGGCCCCATTCTCCACAGCTAGAGAGCCCGCACAGCAAGGAAGACCCAGCATAGCCAAAGTAAAGATTTTTAAATAAACTGGATAGAATTTTGATTGTAGACATTCAGAAAATGATGGATAAATTTAAAAACTTGGTAGTGAATAGAGCTTTACAGGTAAACAGTATGTGTCACAGTATTTAAAAACATTTCACAAGTATTACTACAAAGAAAACAGCTTGGAAAAACACAACATTCTGAAAAGAAATTTTGTGTATAAGCTGTAAGATATTATAAGTCTTTGACCAGTAACTTACTGCTTATCGTTCTTCCATGATTTTAAAAAACCAAAAGAACTAAGAATTGTTATGTGCTGAAGCCAAACAGTACACTGAAACTTACTCCATTTACTCAGAAATTGGTTCCAAGTGGGTGCATATGGTTAACAGCCTACAGCTGAGGCATCAGTGAATCTTGCTAAGTCCTTTGCCACTGAGAAATTCACCTCACAAATACATTTTTCAAAGTGATGGGTCTGAGTTCTAGGTTATACTTTATGGGTTTTTTTTTTTTTTAATTGAAATAAAGTAGAGATGGACTTATTGTCTTTTTAGGTACAGCCCAAACACCTTGGGTGTGTTGGACTAAGCTGCTTCTATTTGGCTGTAAAATCAACAGAAGAGGAAAGGAATGTCCCATTGGCAACTGACTTGATCCGAATAAGCCAGTACAGGTTCACGGTTTCAGATTTGATGAGAATGGAGAAGATTGTATTGGAGAAGGTGTGTTGGAAAGTCAAAGCTACTACTGCCTTTCAGTTTCTGCAGCTCTATTATTCACTCCTTCAAGAGAACGTGCCACATGAAAGGTATGTGAGCTTTGTTTTCAACAAAGGAGATGTGGAAACCAAAATATTGTCTGAATGTTACATAAAATCAGTATGCTGGGAGAATTTCAATCAAGTAAAATGACAGCTAAGCCCCTTGAGTTTCACTTCACTCTCCAGCAAAAGTGAGGAGACATTCAGTCAAAAGTAGCTTCTTGGAGTCTTTGAATTCTTAAGATGGTAACCTTTTTAACATTACGTTTTCCATTTATAGGCTAGTTAACTTACAGAACCTAATAGGGAAGCATCTAACACAAATTTATGGAAAAAGAAACTTTCAATTCAAAAATAGATTTATTAAAATGAAAAGAAACCTTGGTAGTTGTAGAATAAAATTTTTCTTTTTTGGCCCCAATTATTTAAAATTCATCTATGGTATCCTTAAGAAGTTAATGTCTCTGAAGGAAGGAAAATTCTTCAAATAATTCATTTTTCTATGATACGGTGCATAAACTTCACTTTAAAATTGACTTCATTATTTTTCTAAAAATTTTTTTTGACTCAATGTAAAATTATCTACATAAAATTTCATTTTCTCTTTAAAGGAGGAGTAGCCTTAATTTTGAAAGACTAGAAGCCCAACTTAAGGCATGCTACTGCAGGATCATATTTTCTAAAGCAAAGGTAAGTATTTTATAAAGATTAAATCTGTTTATATACTTATTTTCATACTCATCATTTACTTTAAAATTTATCTTTTCTAGCCATCTGTGTTGGCATTGTCTATCATCGCATTGGAGATCCAAGCACAGAAGTATATAGAGTTAACAGAAGGAGTAGAACGTCTTCAGAAACATTCCAAGGTATGTCAAGGTCATAGCCTAAATCCTATTCACAGCTGTAAAAAAAAGAAACCATTGGTTCCCAAAGTAAAGTAAGATGTCATGTGTTTGCTTGAAACTTAAGTAACTTACCCTTAAATTTTTTTGACAAGGAAAGACATCTTAATAAGATTGTAATTATTACTACAATGAAAACTATAGGACTGATAACATTTTTTTTTAATTTATTTACAGATCAGTGGCAGAGATTTGACTTTCTGGCAAGAGCTTGTATCCAAGTGTTTAGCTGAATATTCATCGAACAAGTGTGCCAAACCAAATGTTCAGAAGTTGAAATGGATTGTTTCTGGGCGTACTGCACGGCAACTGAGGCATAGTTACTACAGGATAACCCACCTTCCAACAATTCCCGAAATGGTCCCTTAATTGGTAAATTTGCTTCGTAGTTATCCTCCATGTTAGAGAAAATTTTTATAATGCTATATAATTTTCTTCTGCAATTCAAGAATATAAATCTGAATTATTTTCAAAATAAACAAAATGGAGTTGGAATAGCAAAGGAGAAAATGACTTCACTGATCTAGTCAGCTAATATTTGAGGGCATTTACTATATTTGTGGAGAAGGAAATGGCAATCCACCCCAGTCTTCTGGCCAGGAAAATCCCATGGACATAGGAGCCTGGGGGCTACAGTCCATGGGGTCACAAAGAGTTTGACCCAAATTAGTGACTGAACACACTACATTCAAGGTATCAATACAACATCCTAAGAGTAAGAAATTATCTAAACTTTGATATATACGTTAGCCATTTCATTAGATTATCAGCTTACAAAGCCACGTCCTCAATAATGTAAACTTTAAAAGTAGCACTAAAACAGTGCTTTGTTTTTTTTCTAATTGCACATCATTTTGCTATATGTAGACTCTAGCTTTAGTTCATTTAAAGTTTTACAAGCCTGAGTAAAGGAACAGGACCAAAATTTTGAACCATACATTGAACTAATTTGAGACTATTAGCTTATTAGGAAAATCAGTATGAACTCGGGTGTTAAGTTAGGACAGGTGGTATCTACACTGGGTCTTTGGAAACTGCCAGGGTGTCTCAGCACTGTAGTTGTGTATCATTGCTCTAAGAGCTGAAAGGTGGAAAGTATTTACATGCATAAAAAATATAAACCTTGTCAGGAATATATGATAGACTTTCTTACCATCTAAGTTTAACTCATGGTGGTGATTTAACTTTCTTCCTAACTCAAAATTAAATGTGAACATAGAACACATCTACATAAGACATGATTATGAATCTTAGGTATTTTAACAGGTAGTAAAATTTGTGTTTGGCAGACTTCTGATAACTTCATTTTTTTTGTTTGTTAAATAGGATGATTACAGCAACGAAAAACTTCTGAAGCCTTTCTCCACAATCCTGAGCTGTGGATTCCATAATATTATAATGGATTTAAGCTGTGAAGCCTCAAAACATCACAACTAGATTAGCATTGGTGTTCTCAGATTTGGGAAAACTGCCTAATTAACATTACCCTATAGTTGGAATTACTCAAATTTGAAATCACCTATGAAACATACAAATCAAAGTAACAGTATAAATGTGAAATGCAAATGACAAGCCTGGAAAGGTAAACTGTGAATCTTCATTGCTAACATTGATCCAAGTTTCTGTATTGGGTCAATATATTGTATTTAGTGGTGTTTAAAAAGGGTAACCTACTTAAATTTAAATTATGAGGTTTACATCAAAACCATCATTTCACAAATGCACTTTTTAAGGCACAATAAGGGTCACTATTCTAGACAGAACAGTTAGTTTCTTGGCACCTGTGATGCAAGTAATTATTAACCCAGAGATGTGGACCTTACTGCTACATAGAAATCACATTTAAATTTGAGGGCATTTATGTAAAGCAAAACTACCAACTTGTTAATTTTGGCATGTTATCTTAATTTTTCTAGAAAACAGGTGATGTTTGTATCCATGATTTTAAAAATTTTATACAAAATTTACTGCCTCAGCCTAGTCCCATCAAGAAAATTAGTTTTTACTGTACTAGGAACTCAAAACAAATTAGCATCATTCTGAAAACTTTTTAACACTCCATCAGTTTTTACTGAGGACTGTTTTTATAAAACTTGGTTCTAACTTAGAGTTTTGCTTATTAATTGCCCTACTGTGTGCTAAAAGGAAGTATTAAGAAAGGTAAGTAGGCATCTTCATAATTATAAGGTTGCGGAGGTGTAGTGTTTGGAGATCTACGGGGTTAAAGTGTTGCAGAGAGTTACTCAATGCCGTGTGTAGCCTGAATCCATCCAGGATGGCTGTACCCAATTTTGACATCATTTTATGGTTATAGAGGCATTAGAAAATGAACCAAAAAAAAAAAAAAGAAAAAAAGAAAATGAACCAAAGAACCACAGTGTATCTTATACTTTGGTAAACCATGTTTTATGGATAACTTTACAGTTTTCCCAAAATACTGATAAATTTCAATATTTTGAATACATCAGTGTTAATTTTGAGTTGCCAGAGGTAACCTAACCAACTCCCATTATGTTTTGGTACTAAGGGATATACCTTTCAATAAAGTTACTGAAATGCATTCCTTTGCCAGGTGGTTTTCTATTTGTTTCTCTTCTAATGTAATTAACTATTTTGGCAATGTGAAAATAGCACCACAATAAAAAGCTGTCTCCACTCACTTTATTTAAATTAGCACTAAAGTAAGATGCATGGTGGGCTTCCCTGGTGGCTAACTGGTGAAGAATCCTTCTGCCAATGCAGGAGACATAGGTTTGATCCCTGGTCTGGGAATATCCCCTAGAGAAGGAAATGGCAACTTGGGAAATTGTATTCTTGCCCGGGAAATCCCATGGACATAGGAGCCTGGTGGACTACAGTCCATGAGGTCACAAAGAGTCAGACATAACTTAGAAGACTGAAGAACAAGAAGATGCATGGTAAGGAAAAAAATTATGATAGTATAGCTATTACCTAATTGACACTTTGCTTTCTAGCGGTTTTTTAAAGAGAAACACAAGATGAAGACAAATATGCTTAATATGCATTAAAAACTTGCTCATGCATTGCTGGTCCCTTTTATTATGTAGGTTCCATTGTATGGGCATGCTAAGTCACTTCAGTCATGTCTGACTCTTTGTGACCCTATGGATTGTAACCTGCCAGGCTCCTCTGTCCATGACATTCTTCAGGCAAGAACACTGGAGTGGGTTTCCATGCCTTCCTCCAGGGCATCTCCCAACCCAGGGATTGAATCCGTGTCATAATCTTATGTCTCCTGCATTGGCAGGTGGGTTCTGTACCACCATCACCACATGGACTACCCCATCACTGTTATGACTGTCCTTAATACTAAATCACCCTCAGATTCAGCCCATCTGTAGTTCTGTGTAGCCCTGTTACCTGATTAAACAGGATTCCAGCAGGTGGTTGGTAATGACAGGCAACTGCCAAGTATTGTATTAGTCTGGTTAGACTGCTTGTTAATTATTAATATATGATTTTTGAACTGTTCATGTAACTAACAAGCTAGAAAGTAGATACTGTAAGGAACTACTGAATAAAGAAAAACTTAGGTTCCTTTTGTATTTAACTCAGGTTAGATATATTGAATAATCCCTGTTTTCATAAGTGCTGTTTTTTAAAACAGGCACTTTAACCTTCTATGTATTTTAAATATGTGCATACTTTTTAAAAACTAGATATTTCTGATCTACATTTGTGGTTAGCAGTGATAGTTTTTACCGTCAGGTGCTATTGTCAGATATTTTAGATGAATCACTTCATGTTCTCCAAACTGAATGAGATTATCCCATTTACAAATAAACCAGAGCAACAGAGCAGGTAAGAGGTAAGCCCAAGATCACATACCTGTACTTGGATGTGAGATTCAAATCCAGGCAATTGTGACTCAGGCTATGTTCCTAAACACTCAGCGCATTACTTCCCAAAATAGATTAAATGGACTTATGTGAAATGGTATCAAAGTTAATAGGAATAAAGTATATTAAAAAATGATAAAACAATCAATTCACCAAGATAGGAGTCTTAAATATGTATGCACATAACATCAGAGCTTAAAAATACAAGAAGTAATAAAAACTAACAGCAGTGAAAGGTCATATGGACAAAGCTTCAGTTGCAGACTTAAAAGATTCCACTCAGTAATGTATAGTAATAGAAAATCAACAGGGATGTAGAAGGACTGAAAAATACCAACAACCATATGGATCTACTTTATTTAAAATTCTTTTCAAAGTGAATGTGCATAGTCACCAAAACAAACTAAGAAATGAACTAAAATCATACAAAATGTGTTCCCTGACCATAAAACTAGAAAACAGTTAACAAGACAATCTCCAAACACTTGGAAGTTAAATAAGAAACATCTATGAATAATCCATGCCTGTAAAGGAAAATCTAAAAAGTATTTTGAACTTACTGAATGAAAATCAAAATATATGGAATGCAGCTAAAGCAGTGCTTAGTAATCATAGTATCAATCACTTTTGTTAAAAAAGGTCTCAAAACCAGTAAATTTCTATTTTAAGAAACTAGAAAAAGAGCCAGATAAACCCAAAGCAAGCAGAAGGAAGAAAGTCTGAAGAAGGATGTGTAAAGTGTATGAAACAAAAAATAGGGCTAATTAAAAAAAAATGGGGGTTTGAAAAGAGCAACAGGTGAACTTCTAGCAAGACTGACAAATTTTAGGAATGAAAAGGAAAAGGAAACTACATTTTTAATACCACAAACATCTCTATGCACAGAGAATAAGATGAATCAATTCCTTGAAAGGTATGAACTATGAAAACTAAATTATTATATAACCTGAGTAAGTTCTACTATTTTAAGAAACTGAGTCCATTGTTTAAAATCTTACTAGCAAATCCCAAATTATTTAAGGAATACATAATGCAAATTCTATAAATCTCTCCCAGAATCACTTCCCAATTCATTTTATAAGACGAGCAATAACTTGATACCAAACCAAGATAAATACTTTTTTAAAATTTTATAAAAGCTATTGACCAATATCCCAAATGAATACCTCAACAATATCCCCTCCCAAAAAAACCTCAACAAATGAGTCCAGATATATAAAACTGAACAATACAACATAACCAGATTTGATGGAAGAGAGAAGCTGGTTCAAAATTAGAAAATCAATATAATCCACCATACTAAGATTCTAAAGGAAAAAAAAAGGATCAACTGATACAGAAAAAAAATTTGAGAGAATTCCAGTCAACTCATGAGAAAAATCAGCTAACAATTAATAGAGAATTTCCTCAATCTGATAAAGGTCATCAATGAAAGCATACAGTTAACACAATGTTAGAATGCTTTCAAAACTAACATCTAGAACAAGACAGGGATGACCATTTCCACCACCTCTTTTTTTCTAGCAAGTGCAATGAAACAAGAAAAGGAAACAAAAGACCTACAAACTAGAGCAGTCAAAAACTTTCCTTTTTGTGGTTTACACAAAAATTTCCAAGGAGACAACTGTCAAAGTCACAAGATCAAAAAGTTTCAAAACGAAAGAACTTACATCTCCAGAAAATGAACTTAGGATTAAATATATGATGTCAAGGTTCTAGAAGCTGAAAACCATAAAATGTTGATCTAATCAGAGGGGCTAAATGAAAAGATGCCCCATATTCATGGATCAGAAGACCTGCTATTCCAGTGGAAATTTCAAAACTTTTTGTTGTAGATAGACTAGCTGATTCTAAACTTTACATGAAAAAGCAAATTACACAGCCAAACCAATTCTGAAAAAGTTGAAGAAATCATGCTACCCAATTTTAAAACTTAATTTAAAGCTACCATTGTCAAGGCAGTGTTGTATTGGTGAAGGGAAAGACACACAGATCCATGGAATAGAACAGAGACCAAAAACAGACCCATATAAATGCAACTGATTTTTGTGAAAAGTGCAAAAACAATTTAATACCCTTTTCTACAAATGATTTTGAAACAACTGGACATCTATATGCTAAAAAATGAAACTCCATCTATATTTCACTGCTTCTCCAAAAAAAAAAAAAAAAGAGGTCACAGATCTGAATATAAAAGATAAAAATATAAAACTTTTAGAAGAAAACATTGGAAAGAAAATCCTCATAACCTGGGATTTCAAAATTCTTAGACATGACACCAGAAGCATGATGAATTAGACTACATCAAAACAGAGCATTTAGGCTTCAAAAGGCACTGTTGAGAAAGTGAAAATCACACAAAAAGAAAACATATGCAAATCATATATGATAAAGGACTTGTCTCCAGAGTATATATAAGAACTCTTACATTTCAATATTAAAGAGGCAGATAACCCATTAAAAATGGGCAAAGGATCTGAATAGACATTTTTTTCAAGAAAGATTCACAAATGTTCAATAAGTACAAGATAAGATGTTCAACATAATTAGCCATCAGAGAAATGCAAATGAAAACCACAGTGTGATACCACTCCACATTCACTAGGATGGCCAAGATCAAAAAATCACATAACAAGTATTAGCAAATATGTGGAGAAACTGAAACTCATACTGCTAGTGGGAATGTAAAATGGTGTAGCCACTTTGGAAAACAATCAAACATGATTGGAAAACAATCCTACTCAAATGATTAAATGTAGTTTTTTAAAAACTTGAGATTATACTCCTCTGTAAGGAAATAGAGATGTACATAAATATTTGTAGTTGAATGTTTATAGCATATTTTTAGTAGCCAAACGTGGAAACCTCCCAGATGTCCATCAACTGACAAATGGGTAAACTGTGGTAATCATACAATGGAATATCATCCAGCCAGACAAAAAGAGCGAAGCTCTGACATTCTAGAACATGGATGAACTTCTAAAACCTTATGTAAGTTAAAGAAACCAGAAACAAAAGACCACATTACGACTCCATGTATATGAAATATCTTAACAGAAATCTGAGGTGAAAAATAACTAGTGATTGCTTGAGGGGGTTGAGTATATGTGTGGAGGGTGATAGTTAAAATACAGGTTTCAGGGATTTCCCTGGTAGTCCAGTGGTTAAGAATCTGCCTTCCAGTGCAGGGGGCCTGGGTTCAATCCCAGGCAGGGAACTAAGATCTCACATGCCACAGGGCAACTAAGCACCACAATGAAGACTCAGCACAGCCAAAATAGAAAAAAGTATGGGTTTGGTTTTTTTGAGGTGATGAAAATCAAAGTTGACTATGGTGATAGTTCGGAGAAGGCAATGGCACCCCGCTCCAGTACCCTTGCCTGGAAAATCCCATGGATGGAGGAGCCTGGTGGGCTGCAGTCCATGGGGTCGCTAAGAGTCAAATACGACTGAGCAACTTCTCTTTCAGTTTTCACTTTCCTGCATTGGAGAAGGAACTGGCAACCCACTCCAGTGTTCTTGCCTGGAGAATCCCAGGGACGGAGCAGCCTGGTGGGCTGCCGTCTGTGGTGTCGCACAGAGTCGGACACGACTGAAGTGACTTAGCAGTAGCATGGTGATAGTTGAATACATGACTATACTAAAAACCACTGAGAAATTATATACTTTATATGAATAAAGTATATGGGATGTTACCTCTCAATGCTATCTTTTAAAAAGGATTACATATAATTATATTTCAATGAAATTCTTGAAAAAAAAAAAATACAGAGGCAGAGACTAAAATCAGTGGACTTCAGGGTTTGAGGCCAGGAGTAGGGTGTGACTATAAAAAGAACATGAAGGAGATTTTGTGGTGATTGAACTGTTCAAGTTTCCTGATTTTGGAGGTGTTCACACATATATCTAGACTTCCCTGGCGCTACACCTGCCTACAATGCGGGAGACCTGGGTTTAATCCTTGGGTTGGGAAGATCTCCTAGAGAAGGAAATGGCAGACCACTCCAGTACTCTTGCCTGGAAAATCCCATGGACGGAGGAGCCTGGTAGGCTACAGTCCATGGGGTTGCGAAGAGTCAGACACGACTGAGCGACTTCACTTTCACGCATATGTTAAAATTCACAAAACTACAAACAAGTTAATTTTACTTATGTTTATTCAAAATATATTAAAGTTTTAATGTCAAAGATAAACCAATTAAAAAAAAACTCTTCCCCATTCATCCTTTAAGTTATTGGGCAAAATGAATAACATGGGTATCTTGCCAAAGGGTGTGCCTGGGCTGCAGTGGACAAGTGGGGCATCAGAAACCAAGCAACTGAGACAGGTACCTCTGCTTAGCACAGGGTGTTGGAGGCTGAGCAGACTGAGAAAGGCATTCACATGGGAAGATGACCTAGAATGGGGAACCAAATATATTAAGGATAACAAGAATCAGGTAACTCACTGTTGAAAGTTTTGTACAATTGGAGAAGGAAATGGCAACCCGTTACTCCAGACTCTTGCCTGGAAAATCACATGGATGGAGGAGCGTGGTAGGCTACAGTCCATGGGGTCACAAAGAGTTGGATACGACTGAGCAACTTCAATGGGAGAGAGCAAAATGAACACCATGGGATCACAAATCAATGTTTAAGTGTGAAATCATGGTTTTCAACACATGTGTAGACATAAATGTATAGATGTAAACATATGCATAATAAACACACAAACAGCAACTGCTAACAGATCCTGGTTTCTAAACACCATTCTTCACTAGAGAACCAGGACGCCAGAAAAATGGCTGATTCTTGGCCAAGGGTAGGGAAAGCATAACAAGCCTGAAATATCTTGTGCCAGAGAATAAGAAATTGCTCAAATAATAATGGGAACATGTCAAAAGGACATAAAAGCCATCTACAAGAAATTTCCACTGGCCAAATCTAGAAAAATTTTGAGGATCAAGTAATGGGAATAATAGATTTTTACCCAATGAATAAAGTGGAAATAATGAGTGTGTATTATATAAGACATATAAATTTAAAGCTTGATGAGAAACAAGGAAGTACTCTGAAACTACATCACACAAAATATACTTAGTCATAAGCATGAAAGAATGGCTTTGTAGTGGAGAAGATGGACAGACACGACTTCATCAATGATCTAAGTATAGTTGTCACTCAGCCTCCGCAGGGTATTGGAGCCAGCAGTCCCCTCAGACATCAAAACACACAGCTGCTCAATAATGACACATAATGTTTGCATATAACCTGCATATAATCTACCCACATTCTCCCTGATACTGTAAATCACCTCTAGAGTTATAAAACCTAATACAATACAATGTAAATACTATGTAAATAGTTATAAACACAACATAAATGCTATAAACTAGTTTCTTGTTGCAAGGCAAATTCAAGTTTTGCTATTTGGAAGCTTCTGCACTTTTTTTTTTTTAACACTATTTTCTATCCTTGGTTGAGAGTTTGAAAACCACCAATATGGCAGGCCAACAGTATAACATTACCAGAAAAAGGGTGAACTGTAACCAGTAACCTGTGATAGGATGCAGTAAGAACACAGTTTCACTTCTCTTCTGCAGCAGTCTGTCCAAGATTCATAACCCAATTCTCATCGTGTAGAAATATCTGACAAATCACACCAAAATAGATGTTGTACAAAACTAGCCTGTGATCTTCTGAAGTGTCTCAGCTATAAAAGTCAAGGTTAATATGAAGACTTTTTCCAGTCTGGAGCATACTAAAGACCCCTGATATCCAAAGGTGAGAAATGGGGAATTCCATGGCAGTCCAGTGGTTAGGATTCATTACTTTCACTGCTGGGAGCCTGGGTTCAATCCCTAGTCAGGGAACTAAGATCCCACAAGTGGTGCAGCACAACCACAAAAATAAAAGCAAGGCATGATTCTGACTGGATCCTTTTGCTATAAAGAACATTACTGGGACAATAAGCAAACTTGAATGGATAAACTTCCAGAATTAGGTGGTCATACTGTGTCAGTGCTAATTCCCTGATTTTAATGGTTATATTTGAAGCTATGTAGGAGCATGTCCTTTGAAGGAAATATATACTAAAGTACTCAGAGGTGATGGGGCATCATGTTATCAACTTATACACAAACCTGAAGAATCAGGAAGAAAACAATTCTGTGTGCTTTACTTGTAACTTCTCTGTACATTCAAGACTATTCAAAATATTTAAAATTAGAAAGGACATAAAAAGGATGAAAGAAAATTTCTAGACAGTTCTTACCTATATGCCTGGATCAATGAAGATCAAAATGATATCAGTGAGTTATACTCATTGACTGTGTTTCTTGTCCCTAACAAAGGATTCATCAATAACCAAATTTGCTTCTCTTTTGCATTAGTCTATTCTTACTGATACGTTTTTAGCTACTTTTGAATTTCTTGACATAAAGGCATCTCTCAAAGAATAATATACTAATTTAGAAATTTTCAGTAACTCTTAAAATTAACTTAGAATATATTCATGAATTATTTTTTCCTTTCTGAATATTTTCTTCAGTAATACAATTTCCTTGTGTGAACTGGTACACTTAGACAAAGGGGTACACAATTCCTATTTAGAAAAATTTATTGAACGTTATTCCTACATCACAGTTATTGAAAGAAAAACTTAATTTTCCCTGAAGGCACCCTGTCATTTTACATGATCCATACTCTAAAACTTTTTATATTAAAAATACAGGCTTAATATGAAATTAGTAAAGTGCAGCATATAAAACATCATGCTGAGCAAAAACAAGTCCAAAAGAAAAGTTACCATGTATCAATAGAATAGTTCCCACAGTATTTAAGATGTTTCCTATGTAAATCATATTTGAATGCAACTTTTAGAACCATATTTAAATGTATTTTGCAATTTGTTAACTAGGTACCCACACTTTTCTTCTACCACATAATCTGTTCCTCTGATTAAGTTGGCAACATCTGCTAGGATACACAAAATGCAGCAAGAAGGTCCGGTTATTTCTCAAGATTCGAGAAATCTGGTCCACCTTTAGTGTAGTTTCCTGAGATTTCTGCTCCGCTGAAGTCAAAACCAGGATTCTAAAAGACATGGAAAAAAAAATTTCAGATAAAATTGAAAGGAAAAATATAAATAAGCCAAAAAGAAAACAGTAAAAAGATATAAACTGGCAACTGACAAAAAAGGAAATATATTAATAAATGGCCAATAAACATGAAAAGATATCCAATTTCACTGTAATCGCCAAAATGGAACCTAAAACTATGAGATTTTTTTCAATTTTCATATTTATAAATATTTAGAAGATTAGTATGCATATTATAATGTTCACAAGTGTATGGGCAAACATATTCTTTACCATCAGTGTGTAAACAGATTTTAATAATTAGTGTTTTTTGAGAGCTTTATTATAGACCAGGCAGAGTTCTAAGAGATACATATACGCTAAAATATTCAATTCTCATAACAGTCTTATAGAGTAAGTACTACCTCTGGCTTCAGTTGTTTTAGAGGCATTTCATTTACTCAACAAACATATATTAAGTTGCTACTGTTTAGAAGACACCATGAAAGGAATACAGAATTTAAGAGTGAACGAAATAGACAAAAGATCCCTGTTCTGGTGGATATTCTAACAGGAGGACAAATAATAAACCCTAAGCTACCTGGTGCAGGAGCCAGCACACTTTTTTGTAAAGAGCCAAGTAGTAAATATCAATACTTTAGGCATTGAAGGCCATGTAGTCTCGGGCATGGCCGGGACTTAATTCTGCTGCTGCTATATAAAGACAATAAACAAACAAATGAGCATAGCTGTGTTCCGGTAAAACATTTCCTTCAAAGCAGGCAGTGGGCTGGATTTGACTGCTGGCTATAGTTTGTCAGCCCCAAGATGCAGTGTATTTAAAGTCGGTAAGTGTTATAGAAAAGAAAAAAGACGTAGGGTAAAGTAAGGAAAATGAGGAAATTAGAATATTTAAATAGGATCATCAAAATATGCTTCATTGAGAAACTGTGGAAAACAGTGAAGAAATCAGGTAAACTTTGGGAGAAGAGCATTGCAGTCAAAAGGACAGAGAAGGAATGGTCAGGCATGTTTAATAAAAGGCAAAAATGCCAGCATGGCTAGAGCAGAATACATGAGAGGGGCAGCAGAAGGACAGGAGATCAGAGACCTCAGGGAGGATCAGATCAGTTTGGTTTGTCTTTTACTTGAGTGAAAGGGTTCTGAGAAGTAATATTGTCTGAATTACATTTTAAAAGGACTGCTCTAGCTGCTATTTTCACAAGACTGCAGCTTGGCAAGGGTAGAAGTAACGAGAACAATTAAAAGGTCATTAAGAAGCACTTTCCTGGTGGCACAGTGGATAAAAATCTGCCTGCCAACGCAGGGTTCACGAGTTCAATCCCTGGTCCGGGAAGATTCCACATGCCAAGGAGCAGTTGAGCCCATGTTCTAGAGCTAGGAAGCTGCAACTACTGAGCCCATGGGCTGCACCTACTGAAGCCTACACACTCTATGGCCTGCAAGTCACAACTAATGAGCTCCTGTGCTGCAACAACTGAAACCCATGCATCTAGAGCCTGTGCGCTGCAACAGAAGCCACCGCAATGAGAAGCCAGTGCACGGCAGCTAGAGAACAGCCCCTGCTTTCTGAAACTAAAGAAAGCTGGTGTGCAGCAATGAAGACTCAGTTCAAGCTAAAAACAAAGGGGTGGGGTGAAGGTCATTAGACTAACCTAAGCAAGACTTTAGAGGTGGTCCAGGTGAGAGTGGTGGCAGAATGGTGATGACGTGCAGTCAAATTCTAAACATACCTAGAAAGCCATGATAGTAAGGTTCCTGACAAGCAGGGTGTGGGACAAAGAGAAGAGTGGAGGATGATTCCCCAGTGTTCTTCCATCTGAACAACCAGCTTCTATCAGGTGAGATGAGAAGGCCAGAGATACAACAAATGTGTGAGGGAAATTAGGAAGTTCACTTGGATATGTTGATTTGGATATGTCTATTAAACAGCCAAGATGTTAAGTAAACAGTGGATACGCAGTTCCGACATTCCATAAAAAGTCTAGGCTAGAGACATACATTTGGGAATCATCATCATTTATATAGAAATTATCTATCAAAACTTTAACAGCACTTTGATCCAATAATTCTCCAAGATAGCTATCTTAAAGGAAAATTTGAGTATTTTCAGAGATGAAAGCACAAACTTTGTTTGAAATAGACACAGAGAAGTCTAAATCTCATCAAAGAGGAACAGCTAAGTAAAAACAATACACTCAAACTAGGAAACACTCTAAAGCAATTAAAAGGAACAAATTTTATCCACATGTACTAGTAGGGAAAGAGACCTAAGACATATTATTAAATGAAAAAGCAACATGATGATACATACTATGTGATCCTCCACTTATATTAAAAAAACAAAACAATACATTCAGTGTATTGAGATGAGAATAAGACAGAGATACAGAATGGGAGATACTAAAGGGCCTTTCACTTTTTTACACGATATATGTACTGAGAGAATTTTTATCAGTTTATTCATGAACTACTGATGCAAACTAAATAAATTTAAACTTAGATATCACAGTGGTACAGATATATTCCTCTGGGGAAGCAGGGGTGGGGTGGTGAGGGTTAAATCCCTATATTGAAAGGCCAGTCAGTTTTCTAACCATTAAACTGAAAAAATTTCTCTGAAGAATGTTAATAATTTTTTAAATGACATTTGAGTTTTAATTTCAAGTAATAATTATTCTATGAGTTTAAGATGTTTAACTACACATATTCATCAATTGATCTGACTTACTTCTTTCTGGAATCTCTCTAATGTAAGTTTTCTCTGCATTTGGTCTTGCACCCAAGGGTCAGCTGCATAATCAGATTCTAGAAGAGAAGTCCAACAATTTGCTGCATCTCTTTTCGTCTTTGTAAGAACAATACGGACCATTTTTCTATCCTCTAAACAAACAAACAAAAATCACAAAGAAATCAAAGTTCATCATTAATTTATACTTTCAGAAACCTAATTAGGAAATGTTGACATACAATTTTTTCAATACATTCCTTTTACTATAGCTTACAAAGTTGCAAATCTACAACAGGAGGAAACACTAATTTCCAAGACAAAATTAACTTTTAAAGAGATTCTAAGAAATGTAATAGATTATCCTTACCCAGAGTCCATGTTCCTTCATCAGCTATTGTAGAGTCAAAGAGTTTGCCCTGAAAAATAAACATATGAGGTACTAAAAATAAAGAAATTTCATTAATTTTCATAAAGTTTTCATGATTTAAGACTTCCCTTATTTCCTATCTAATCTACATATAACTACTTAATTTGTTTAGAGTAGGGAGTACAAATTTTCTACCATTTCAACATATTGATAGGTGGCCAACCCTAAGTTCCTGCCTATCGAGTCAAACAGAACCTAGTTTAAACGATGGGAATATATACTACAGTAAAGAACACAGAGCGTTCTACAAAAAGATCAGGGCTCCTTAATTTTTAGATGAAGAAATACTACTGACTGGTCAAATGTGATGTTAACATCTGAAGTGTGGTAACTTTACCAATTATAATAAACTACAAAAAGAGCTCTCCTACAGATATTAAGGAAAAATGAAATCTTAATATAAACTTAAAAAAAAAAACTGGTTCAATCTCTTTGTAAGGCAGTTTAGCAATAAAAGGAAAAAAAATTAAAGCACACAATCCGTATATATGTATGATGTCAGATGAATTGTGAATGACTTTTCAGAAACTTTTGTTTTAAGAAAGAACTAAGTAAAACGTAAGTTTAAAAGAGATTGCACCTGCTCAAAGTTGTTTGATTTGTTGCTACTTACCAAATTTTAGCTTTAGGGAATGAAATTAACATGTCACATTAAAGAAAGAAAAGTGTCTTTTCATATTGCAAAACAGGGAGTTGGGGTGTGTGAATACTCTTGTATAAATGTACCTAAAATCCTAGAGATGGAGTTATTGCCAAATCCCTAGGTTACTGCAATTACTAAAGTAAATTTGAAATGTAATTTGAAATCACCATTCAGCAAATTATGAATAGCACAACTCTCAGAAAGGTCATCAAGAGCCAAGCTGAAATAAATCAGTGTCTTTCACATAAATCTTCCTTTTCTGAGACACTCAAAACACTTTCATATTAAGATAATAATAAAAACATGTAGTGCAAGCTTATTACATATTAGTTATTACCTACGCCAAGCTCTTCATTCATAGATACCATGCTGTTTGAAACAATCCTATGAGAAAGGTACTATAATTATCCCACTTTGGGGATGAAGGCTTGAGCGAGTGAGTGAAGTCGCTCAGTCGTGTCCGACTCTTTGCGACCCCATGGACTGTAGCCTGCCTACCAGGCTCCTCCTTCCATGGGATTCTCCAGGCAAGAGTACTGGAGCGGGCTGCCATTTCCTTCTCCAGAGGATCTTCCCAACCCAGGGATGGAACCCGGGTCTCCTGCATTCCAGGCAGACGCTTTAACCTCTGAGCCGAAGGCTTAGACAATGAATAATCTCTTGCCTAAGGTTACAACTGGGAAAACGGCCAAGCCGGGTATACTCTCAAGCAGTCTCCCTTCATCATTACACAACACTGCCATCAAATATCTTGGGCTTCTAATCTGAAGAAGAAATCTAACTTCAAGTTAATTTAACTATACATTTTAACAAGGAAAAAATGGGTCCCAGACCCAAAGGGTACTGATAAGAATAAAAGGGATATCCACTACTTTCTTCAGAACTTCTTGACCACCGGCTTAAACACTCCACAAACTTGCAGAATTTTTCCAATTTTAGGTGAGAAAATAAATCAACGGACATCACCTCCGAAGCCTCAACCCAACATCTTTATTTTTTTTTCATTTCCTATAACCTCCTATATATTTATTGATTTAATTATACCTCCCTGCGTAAGGGAACAGTATCTGGCTCGTTCACCACGGTCCTCCCAGCAACGAGATCAGTGCCTGGAGGTACAGATGTCAAAAATATTTGTTTTCCTTCAACGATCTAGTTAGGCAGTTCTCAGTGAAGACCCACAGAGGAGTTTCATTTGGTTTACAAACAAGGCAAGGAAACGGGCTACTCATTCCAACCTCAAACACCGAACGGCCCTGAAGTCAGGGGCTCCGACCAGGCCAAAATCAGATTCATCCTTCGGCCAGCCAGAGAGGCCGAACGGCCTTCCAGCAATCTTTCCATGGAAACCATGAACTTGAGGACTCGGGAATTTGGGGAGGCCGGGAAGAAACTGAGCGCAAGCCCCGACCTAGCCGCTACCTTGAGGATCTCGCGGCCACCCACGGCCAGCGCCACATGCCGGCTCTGCAGGCCGCACTGGATATCCTGGGCGCGAGTGCCTGGCGGCACCTGAACTTCAATGAACACCTCCTCCAAGGTCTGGTACCACTGGCCCCACGGCGTTCCGCACGGAACCACCCCACTGCGCTCCTCAAACGGGGCTGACATATTCCAGTCGCCTCCCGGAAGCAGCGGCACCGAACTAGCAGAGTTCACGCCGGGAATCCCCGCCTTGGGCCACGCCCCAGCTGTCTCCTCCGCTCGGGTCACTGAACATGCGCAGAAATGTAACCTGCGCTCTCCGCTTGTGCGCGTTTCCCTTTCAGTTGGCCATTGAGGAGGCTGGCAGGACCCAGGTTTAAGGAACTGAAATCCAGAAAAGTTCGCATCCAAGGAACGATGGAAGAGAGGTGGACCCAGAGAAGTTAGAATTCATTACACTGCCGCCAATATGACGTCAAAAGCGACGGAAAACTCGCTGGTGTGAACTGCGCTTGCGCAAACGCGGCTCTGAGTAGTGACAATTGAGTAACGCCAGGACTGATTGGGCCAGTGAGCGAGAGGAGCCTCCTATTGGATGGTGGCCTAAACAGGTCACGTAATTGAACGCAGCGAGAGCCGAGGATGCAAGCTCTTTGGTCTTCGGCGTTCCGATTGGCTGACGTCGGTGGGCGGGGGTTAAGCGGGGCGATTTGAATTTGAAGCCCACAGGCCTGAACAACCCGCAGGATAGTAGCCGCAGACCGGTAGGGACCTTGGGTTTTGCGGAGCTGGTCGTCAGCATGTCTTTCCCTAAGCGCCCCTGAAACGATTCAATGACCCTTCTGGTGCGTACGGGGAAAGGTGCTGGGGAATAGGTTATGCTCTCACGCCACTTGTCCTTCTTGGGTTCCCTTCATCACAGGCAAAGAGGAGGCGATTTTTACGGCTGGGATGGGGCTCGTTAAATTGATCCATTTTCCTGAAACACATGCTAAGCTTTTACTACTTGCCAGGCATTATTCACGTTAAGGATATAACAGTGAGCGAAGCAAAGTCTCTGCTCCGTGGAGTTTAATTCAGTTGGAGAATGCAGCCAATATACAATTAGTGCTGTGAAGAAGCTAAAGCCAAGGGAAGGGAATAGAAACTAGGAAGCATTGGTAGCTATTGATCAAGTTTGGAGTCCTCACTTGTATATATGTGTGTGTATATACACATACATGTATTCTGCTATTGCTTTTGGTGTGGACTTGGAATTTTTTTGAATGTCCCATTCAGGCGTAAAAGAAGAAATACTGGTAAATGCAGTTTATAGTTATAAAATTATGGCCGTAGCATTTATTGAAGACACTATAAATGAAGTAAAGGGAGCAATTCCCCCAAATCCGTAATATTTATTATTTTATCCATAAAAGAATGGAGACATATTTGCTCACTGTTATACAACCGAACTGGCAGAACAGGGGCCTGAAACCAGGCCTGCATGAATCCATCCTGTGTTCCTGAGCACAGTTAGCGGATGCTAACTGTATTCAGGGACTGTGCTAAGGTCTTCCCTACTAGGTCTGGTTTATTCTTTCCAACAGCCAGGGGAGGCACCTACAATTGTTCTCATTTTACAGATGAGGAAACTAAGGGGGGTTGTAACTACTGAGCAGCCTGCAAGTGACGGAACTTAACATCACAGCTCATGATTTATCCATTACAATGTACACTTTTTAAGTCTCTCATTACATCTTAATTTCTGTCAAATAACATACAGACGGAAATGAGCATCACCCTGCTCACAAAGGAAGGCCAGTGAAGAATTGGATCAACACAAGCTTATTTTTTAACAAAGACTTAAGGACCATATAATTTCTCAGACATTCAAAGAACTACTCTGAGTTCTGTCGTTGTGTCCTTTTAGGAGATTTGTTTGCTTTATAATATATTGAACTGGTTTTGACAATTACATAAAACTTTAGGCTCACAGCTTTATTAATAAGAAGTTATCATTTATTTGATGCTTAGTGTGTGTATGAGGCACTGCAGTGATTTTTATTTTACTCTGGTAATCCAAACAACCAAAGTATGAGGTAGATACTATTTTTTTAGCCCTGTTTCATGAATGAAGAACAGTCTCAAATAGAAATAACTTTCTAAGGGTCTTAAAGTTAAATTGGAAAAGGAAAGAGTATAATGTTCTTATCCATCATCTTCTCCCTATGGCTACAGAGTACCTGGCCCGTACTATTATCTATTGATTGGCAGACAAATCTGGATTTGAACCCTAATCTAACTGATTACTATACAAAACTCTGTTCCCAATCCTACATCCCCAGTGACTTTCTGTTTTCTCTGCCACACTACCAAACTCTACCCTGAGCTAAATACTGAGGGTAGGGACGTGACTGAGTCTGTCCCTTACTTCAAGCAGTTTTGTCTAAGGTGGGAGTTGGATAAGTACATTAGTATAGGCCATTTCAAAACTGCAGGAAGTTCTGCAATAGGAATAGTACACGCAAGCTGCTATGGAATGGAGGTTCTAGCTTGATGTGGGCATTTGGAGAAAATGGAAGAGGTGACATCCAGACTGAGATCTAAAGTAATTAAGAGCCAGATCTCAAGTCATCTTTGCACAAGCACATGGAAATACCTTTATTTTGAGACTCTAGTTACATGAGGTTATACATTGCTGGAACATAGAAATACAGTCTAGTGTAGTTTGTGCTTGCATAACATGGCTTTATAGATTTCCTAATGTACTGATATTAGACACAGATGGATCATCACTAAGTTTTTATTCCAAGCTAAATCTTCAGGGCTAGACATTTTTAGTAGCATCATTTCTAAAATCTCAGTGACTCTCTTTGAGTGATTTGACTCCAAATATTTTATTTCTTAATTCAATTCTTACTAACAGCTGTGTTGCTTGTTCTGACATGTTCATCTCAAGACTGGACATGTCCATCCCAAGACTGTCTTTGTTGTTTTGCTAAGTTGTCTGTGTTCCTTTGACCCAACTGAAATAAAGATCATTGGGAAGATAATGATACTGTTCTTCACAGAGAGGCCTAGTTTCTAATATCAAATGTGCTAATTTTACATTTGAAAATGAAGCATTTAAAAAAAATGTATTAGAATATAATTGATTTACAATGTTGTGTTAGTTTCAGGTGTACAGATAGTGATTCAATTATACATATATTTGTAGGTTTTCAGATTCTTTTCATATATAGATTATTTCAGAATATTGAGTAGAGTTTCCTGTGCTATATAATAGGTCTTTGTTGGAGATCTGTTTTATATATAGCAGTATGTGTATGTTAATCCCAAGCTTCTAATTTATCCCTCCTCTCCACATTTCCCCTTTGGTACATGTTTGTTTTTGAAATCTGTTTCTGTTCTGTGAATAAGTTACTTTATGTCATTTTTTTTAATTAGAAAAGAAATTTTATAGTATTTTTACATTTATGTTACTTTACTATTACTTTTTTTATTTGAAGTATGATTGATTTACAATATTGTGTTAGTTTTACGTGTACAGAAAAGAGACTCAATTATATTTTTTCTGGATTATTTTCTGTTATAGGTTATTATAAGATAGTGAATATAATTCCCTGTGCTGTACAGTAAATTCTTGTTGTTTATCCATTTTATGTCTAGTGGTTTGTATGTATGAATCCCATACTTAGAGTTTATCCCTCTCCCTCCTACCCTTTTGTAACCATAAGTTTGTTTTTTGTGTCTGTGAATCTGTTTCTGCTTTGCATATGGATTCATTTTGTATTAATTTTTAGATTCCACATATAAATGATATTATATGATGTTTGTAAAACATGTTAACATGTAAGTCACATTAGATGAGATTTTAATGTTTTATTTTTCTTCTAGGATGGCACCATCCCCAGGTGCTTATGATGTTAAAACTTCAGAAGTATTGAAAGGACCAGTATCCTTTCAGAAGTCACAAAGGTTTAAAAAGCAAAAAGGTAATGGATCCCAAAATAGAATAATGGTTATATGATCTTGTAAATTTTGAAGTTAAGAATAATATTATTTAAATTTAAAGATGCTATAACATTTCTAGAAATGTGAAGCTACAACTATATTTAAATTTTCTTAATTGATAGATTTACAAGAAGATCAACTTCTGAATAACACTTTCATTACACTGTCATATAACCAGAAAAATTAAGCAAGACACTCACATAGACATGTAGTTTTCCTTTTGGTAATTACATTAATCCTCTTAGAGAATATTAGAGGGAATATTAGGAGAATCAAGAAAATGTTAAAATGTGTAAAGAAATGTGTCATTTGTTCAGCTAATTACTTGAAAATGTACAATCAAGAAAAGAATAATTTTATATTGCTTCACTAATAGTTTCTATAATGAATTTGGGAATTGGTATTTTGTCTGTGCTTCAAACATGTAAGCACCAAACATGATCTGTACAATTCATTTTATAGCAGAATCACAACAAAATCTTAACATTGACAAAGATACTACCTTGCCTGTTTCAGCAAGAAAAGTCAAGACTTCAGGATTAAAGGTGAGATGCCCTTATATTCTGGAGAAGGCAATGGCACCTCACTCCAGTACTCTTGCCCAGAAAATCCCATGGGCAGAGGAGCCTGGTAGGCTGCAATCCATGGGGTCGCTAAGAGTCGGGCACGACTGAGCAACTTCACTTTCACTTTTCACTGTCATGCATTGGAGAAGGAAATGGCAACCCACTCCAGTGTTCTTGCCTGGAGAATCCCAGGGACGGGGGAGCCTGGTGGGCTGCCATCTATAGGGTCATACAGAGTCGGACACGACTGAAGTGACTTAGCAGCAGCAGCAGCCCTTATATTCTAGCTGGTTCATCAACTGTATCATAAAAACATTTCTGAAAGGTATTGTATTTGACTAGATGAGTTCAGTTTATAAATTAAGTTAATCAATAAATCTGTAAATGAGTAAAACATTATCGCTGGAACTCTAGTAAAGTTTTACTTATCAGCCTATGTCATTACTAAATATATTGTGTTTAAATGTACCCTTAGTTCAGAATTACAAAATGGTCTCCACTTCTCAGTCATTTCTATAGATGAATAAGCTTTATAATACCTAGTAAGCCCTTAAAAATTATGTAATGCTTTGATTTTTTGAGTTATCATCATTTGACTTTACAAAGTCAGGGGAGGGTAAACATTGATGAAGGAAAAGAAAAAAACCATTCTAATGTCTACAAGGGATTTGCCACTCAGAAACTGCCATGGAGTGGGAGGAAATTAAATCCATTATTAATATCTTTCTGTTAGAACTTGTGCAGGGGTGTACTGTTACTGTTTCCATTAGTTCATAAAGCAAGCTGTACTGTCTTAAGTAGTTGTATAACTTGGTATTTTAATGTGAAAAAGATTCAGAGTTGGGAAAGTGTTCCCAAGCTCTTTGGTTAGAAAACCAAAGGTATAAGTTAAGCTTATTCTTGTTCATTCATTTGGCAATTACCTAAATATCTTATTCTATAAAAAAACAAAAAACTGTGGTTGTCCAGTATGAAAGTGGTAAACCACATGTAGCTACTCAGCACTTGAAAATGAAAAATTAGATTTTTAGCATTATTTAATTTTAATTAATGTGTCATTAAAAACTGATACTCAGTTCACTTGTACTTCTTACGTGTTTTTGGAATAACTTGGATATGTGAATCTACTTTTTCATCTCTATGTTTTGTGAAGTCTAAATATAGTTAGATATTAGAAATATGAACAGAATCAAGTATCAGTTTCTAACTACACAATTAATTAAAATTAAATAATAATAAAATTAGCCACCACTAAAGACCCTGTGTGCCACAACTAAGACTTGGCACAGCCAAATAAAGTAAATATTTTTTAAATAAATAAATATAGTTAGATATTTCTATTGAAAATTTAGCAGTTGAATTGAGTGTACTATAAGTATAAAATGGGCTTTCCAAGTAGCTCAGTGGTAAAGACACTGAGCTGGATCGGTAAGATCCCCTGGAGAAGGAAATGGAACCCACTCCAGTATTCTTTCCTGGGAAATCCCATGGACAGAGGAGCCTGACAGGCTTCAGTTCATGGAATCGCAAAAGACTACTTAAGGACACTATTAGCCCCTAAACAATATAAGTATAAAATATACAGCAAATTTTGAAGACTTGGTACCAAAAATATAAAATATCTTGCTAATAATTTTATACTAATGGCATGTTGAAATATACTTTTGATATTTTGGGTAAAGTGAAATGTGTTATTAAAACTTTTATATATGGCTATCAGAAAATTTGAAAATATGTGCATGGCTTGCATTATATCTTTATGGGCAGCCCTGATATAAGCATCTTTTTCTTGGAAATTGATGTAAATTTCTTGACTTGAATTTCTTAGAGAAACAGTTCTAAAAATTTAAATTAATTATAGAATTCACAAACCAAAACTAAATTACATACAAGTTTGTATAAAACTCCTACATAATAGGCTTTGAGGAAGCCCTATTTCATTTTCTTGACCTTCCTAGAAAATGCTGTCAGCTGGAAAATTAAACATATGACAGGCCATCCGCCATGTTAGAAATATATAAAATACATTTTGTTCAAGATGTTTATGACTTCTCTTCCATCTGTAGATGGAAAAGATAGATATTCTGGTTTTGGCCATTATCTCACAAAGACTGCTGAATCTAAAAAGATATGTAAAAAACACATCTTACTGAGAATAAAGGCAATGAGTAGATTAGAATCAGTTTGTACTATGTCAGTTTTTCTTCATGTCTTTGCATTTGTACTATTTTTTGTTGTGGGATCTAGGTTTAAGTTGATATCTCTTTTTAAGAGTCTTTTTTTCCTTCTGAGACAGTATAATTAAATACTCAAAATGCATTATTTAACATTAGAAAAGAAGACCTGTTATTTTCACTGAACTTGTTAGCAAAAGTCTAATCTGTTGGCTAAAAACATTCAAACCTGAAATATTTTAAGATTTGAAGAAACTTTTCTTTCATTGGCTAGATAAATCACCTACAAAATATTTACTAGACTTAATGAAATGTTTAAAATAGAAATTAATCTTTTGGAACTGTTAATCTTTCCTGATTACTAAAAATCAAAATTGGCTATGGTATTTGTGGCACTTAAAGCTGATTGTCACTGTTCTTTGATTTTTAAATAGAAGGAACCTCAGAAGAATGATAAAGATTTGAAGATGTTGGAAAAAGAGGTGAGCAACACGTTTAAGTTACTGAAAAACATAGAGTCAAGAGACAAGGATTCTGTTGCTGTTTGAGGTATCAGATAATGAAACATATGTACCATCCAGACTGGTACCCACAGGGTAACCAATCGTTGGCTTGGATACCATATTGTAGACCTTGATTGTCAATGTAGTATACAGTTAGCATACTAAGGGAGGGATATAAGATCATCTATGTCATGAAAAACTGATAAGTAAAACTCAGTATTTTAGTTTGTATGTGGATCAAATATTTACCTTTCCTCATAGCATATGCTATTCCTACATGTTAATCTCTGTGTAACTACCTAAAGAATTGCTTGGTAAGCATGAAATCATAGCAGGTTAGTTGAATTGCAGTGGAGTTATGCTAACGTAATGCATCTCTGCACTAAAGTATATCCTTTCTCAAGGATAAAATGACCAACTGCATGTATACTGTCTGATATGGTAGCCATTCACCACACGTGACTAAATAAAATTAAGAATTCAGTTCCACTAGTCACATTTCACCTGCTCAATAGGCACTTGTGGAGAGCGGCTACCACACTGAATGGTGCGTTTCTACTGTAGAAGAAATCTTTCTTGATCAAAACTAACCTAAAAAACTTGCTTATTTTTTTTCTTTTAATGTGTACATATATGTGTGTGTATATATGGATGAGTATAATTGCTTTACAATGTTGTGTTAGTTTCTTCCGTACAACAGAGTGAATCAGCTATATGTATACACATGTCCTCCTCTCTTGAGGGTCCCTCCCATCCCCTCTAGGTCATCACAGAGCACTGAGCTGAACTCTGCTATACAGCAGCTTCACATTAGCTATTTATAAAAAACCTGTTTACTTCTGTAAGCGGGGCAAGGCAGGTCACTGCCAGCTTTGCTTTTCTGGCAGTATTTTTTCTACGTTTCCACTACTGACCAACTCTTTCTGGTAGACACATTAAACTTTCCATTGATTACAGTTAAATGTTAGCTTTCAGTTCAGCTGACTTCAGTCGCTCAGTCATGTCTGACTCTCTGTGACCCCATGAATCGCAGCACGCCAGGCCTCTCTGTCCATCACCAACTCCCGGAATTCACTCAAACTCAAGTCCATCAAGTTGGTGATGCCATCCAGCCATCTCATCCTCTGTCGTCTCCTTTTCCTCCTGCCCCCAATCCCTCCCAGCATCAGGGTCTTTTCCAATGAGTCAACTCTTCACATGAGGTGGCCAAAGTACTGGAGTTTAAGCTTTAGCATCATTCCTTCCAAAGAACACCCAGGGCTGATCTCCTTTAGAATGGACTGGTGGGATCTCCTTGTAGTCTAAGGGACTCTCAAGAGTCTTCTCCAACACCACAGTTCAAAAGCATCAATTCTTCGGTGCTCAGCTTTCTTCACAGTCCAACTCTCTCATCCATGCATGACCACTGGAAAAACCATAGCCTTGACTAGATGGACCTTTGCTGGCAAAGTAGTGTCTCTGCTTTTCAATGTGCTATCTAGGTTGGTCATAACTTTTCTTCCAAGGAGTAAGCGTCTTTTAATTTCATGGCTGCAGTCACCATCTGCTCTGATTCTGGAGCCCAGAAAAATAAAGTCTGACACTGTTTCCACTGTTTCCCCATCTATTTGCCATGAAGTGATGGGACCGGATGCCATGATCTTCGTTTTCTGAATGTTGAGCTTTAAGCCAGTTTTTTCACTCTCCACTTTCACTTTCATCAAGAGGATTGTAATTCCTCTTCACTTTCTGCCATAAGGGTGGTGTCATCTGCAATCTGACGTTATTGATTCCAGCTTGTGCTTCTTCCAGCCCAGCATTTCTCAGGATGTACTCTGCATCTAAGTTAAATAAGCAGGGTGACAATGTACAGCCATGACATACTCCTTTTCCTATTTGGAACCAGTCTGTTGTTCCATGTCCAGTTCTAACTGTTGCTTCCTGACGTGCATCCAGCTTTCTCAAGAGGCAAGTCAAGTGGTCTGGTATTACCATCTCTTTCAGAATTTTCCACAGTTTATTGTGATCCACACAGTCCAAGGCTTTGGCATAGTCAATAAAGCAGAAATAGATGTTTTTCTGGAACTCTCTTGCTTTTTCTGTGATCCAGCAGATGTTGGCAATTTGATTTCTGGTTCCTCTGCCTTTTCTAAAACCAGCTTGAATATCTGGAAGTTCACGGTTCACGTATTGCTGAAGCCTGGCTTGCAGAATTTTGAGCATTACTTTTCATTCCAATCCCAAAGAAATGTTGGCTTAGTCCAGGAATATGTCAAGGTAACTTTGAAAATCTCTGCCCTTGTTTCTCTGATCCTTTTTTGTATCTATTTTAATAACATTAGCTATCATTTTATTGAGGACACATGCCTGTGATGTAGGATAAAAACTTAGAGATTTAATAACTAAGTGTCTCTGGAGATAGCTGATGAGGGAGTGGCAGTTCCAGAGTTAGAACTAGTCATTTGTATCAATTACTTAATCTTTTAGAATATTTTTTAGAAATACTGCTCTATATTATTTAACACTCCCCCCTCCCCAGCAAGTATTTGTTGTTTGTTTGGCTAATTTGAATTAAATATCAATATTTAATTTAAAAGTAAAATTTCATGGAAAACAAACTCAGATTTCTGACTACTGTTGCAGAATAAAAAGATCTGACAGGACAATTTCTGCATTCCCCTCCAGGGCAGCAATCGACTAGGCTTGTGCAGGGTTGCCTTCTGTTTTTTTTTAAATTCTATTTTTTAATTGATGTATAATTGACTTAATGTTGTACAAATCTCTGCAGTACAGCAAATGACTCAGTTTTACACATATAAACTTATATATATATATATATTTTTTTTTTTTTAATATTCTTTTCCATTGTGGTTTATCCCAGGAGATCACACAGTTCCCTGTGCTACACAATAGGACATTTTGCTTATCCATTCTAAAAGTAATAGATTGCATCTACCTGTGTTGCCTTCTTTAGAGGTCGCATTTGCTGTCAGTCCTCACCTGGCTCTTTTATATCGTCTACTTGGTCATATAGGCATTTGAGTTTACAAACCCTTTGTACTTCTTTAACTGAAAAAAGTGTGATGTAGATAGTCTTAAATGTTCTTTTTTCTGCTTTATAGTACTATGCTAGGAACATTGATTGTAAACCAATAATGTAAGAATAAAGAATCTTACATTTGGGAATCTTTAATCTCGTTCAGTTCCTAGCATCTAGTTCACAGCCATATATGTAAGTGGTGCTTGATATATTTTTAGTTAACTATTATTGGCTTAGAATACTGAGATAAGTTTGAATACAAAGCCAGTAAGAGTAGAGAATGCTTTTTATGTGACTTAATATAGCTGTCCCCACTGTAGTACTCTTGCCTGGAAAATCCATGGGTGGAGGAGCCTGGTGGGCTGCAGTCCATGGGGTCGCTAAGAGTTGGACCTGACTGAGCGACTCCACTTTCACTTTTCACTTTCATGCATTGGAGAAGGGAATGGCAATCCACTCCAGTGTTCTTGCCTGGAGAATCCCAGGGACGGGGGAGCAAGGTGGGCTGCCGTCTATGGGGTTGCACAGAGTCGGAGACAACTGAAGTGACTTAGCAGCAGCAGCAGCGATATAGCTGTGCTTTCTTGATACTTTTATACTGAGCATAAAGTCTATTTTGAAGTGAAGTGAAAGTGTCTGACTCTTTGTGACCCCATGGACTTTACAGTCCATGGAATTTTCTAGGCCAGAATACTGGAGTGGGTAGCTTTTCCCTTCTCCAGGGGATCTTCCCAACCCAGGGATCAAACCCAGGTCTCCCGCATTGCGGGTGGATTCTTACCAGCTGAGCCACAAGGGAAACCTAGGAATACTGGAGTGGGTAGACTGTCCCTTCTCCATCGGATCTTCCTGACCCAGAAATCAAACCAGGGTCTCCTGCAGTTGCAGGCTGATTCTTTCCCAGCTGAGCTATCAGGGAAGCCATATAGTCTACTGTGGTAAATGTTTTATGTGCACTAGAAAAGAATGTAAATGCACTTGTTGGTTATAGTGGTCTATATACATCCCTTAGTTCAAGTCATTTAATAGTTTTCTTCAGATCTATTATTTGTACTGATATTTTTGTGTGTTTATTAGATCTGAGAAATTTTTAGACTTCCAGCTCTGTGGATTAATCTCTTTTTAATTCTGTCAGTTTTGACTTTGTATATTTGTTACAATAGTACTTTGTTGTGCATGAAAAATTTAAGATAATGTCTTCTCTTGAAATAACCTTTTGACCATAAAATTTCTTTGTTACTAGTAATAATGTTTGCCTTAAGTCTGCTTTGTATAATATTAATATAGCCATGCCAGCTTTCAATTATCTAATGTTTACATGGTAAACCTTTTCTATTACCTTTATTGTCAGTCTATCAGTCCTTATATTTAAGTGCATATTTTATAAACATCTGAGATCATTTCCTTCAGCCTGAAGAATTTTCTTTAATATTTCTCGTTGTGCAGTTTTACTGTTAACAAATACTCTCGGCTCTTTTTTGTTTTTTCCCTCTGAAAAATGTCTGTATATCACCTTCTTATTTAAAGACTGTTTTCATTGGGAATAGAATTTTCCCATACATTTTAAACATTTCATTTTTTTCTGGCTTCCACATTTCCTGTTGACAAATATGTGTTTTTTATTTTGGTTTTGGTTTTTACCCATTAGTTGCATCATGATGGCTTGCTAATGCCACCACACCCTACCCAGAAGCCCTGTTCTGTTTTCCCAGAAATAAAGGTATTTAGCATTTTAAGCTGTAATTTGAATTCCTATAATTAGAACTGGAGAAAACCTTTTATAGGTAGCAATGCCTTAAAATAAATAAACAGTATAATTATACCTAGAAGTTTATGGCAATTTGAATTCTCAGTTCTTAAAATGCTTACAGATTTTCAAGATGTGTCATAAAGTAAATATGATTGCTCAAACAGCTAAGACTATTGAAGAACATCACATCACAATCAGCGGTTTTCTAGAACTTTAATGTTTTGATTATCATTAGCACCTAGTATTGGAGGAGAGCATGGAAACTCCCTCCAGTATTCTTGCTTGGAGAGTCCCCATGGACAGAGGAGCCTGGCAGGCTACTGTCCATGGGGTCACAAAGAGTTGTACACAGCTGAGTGACTAAGCACAGCACAGGACAGCATCTCGTAACTGTATTGGCAGTAATAATACGTGAGTTATTCACTTCATCTCCTTGTTCCTGTCCAGATCCGCATTCTTGTGCAGGAGCGTGGAGCTCAGGACAGGCGGATCCAGGACCTGGAAACTGAGTTGGAGAAGATGGAAGCAAAGCTAAACGCTGCCATCAGGGAAAAAACATCCCTCTCTGCAAGTAATGCTTCACTGGAAAAACAGCTTATTGAATTAACCAAGACTAATGAGCTCCTAAAATCTAAGGTATTTGAACCTCATAATCTTTACAGTTGAATAAAAAACAATTATTTTTTTTCCTCATAGAGCTGTTTGGGAATTTGAGGCCTAGTTTAGTCATTTAACTTCAGTAAATGTACTTTAAATATTAAACCACTCCCAGTAGGAATTATTATTGCATCTTGTTTATTATGGTGCATGGCACATAAGAGAATATAAACAATCGTTTACTTTTTGTTTTAACATCTGACCCCCCCCTTTTTGTTTTAACATTTTCTCACCCTCCTTCAAAAGTCACTCCCAATTAATAAAACCACTAATAGCGTTTTAGAATTTACATCTAGAAATATCTTTAAAGATCTTCCTCTGCAATAAATAATAGCATGATAGCAGGCCTCTGTCTTAAATCTCTTCGGGAATGCAGTAGAAAATGAATAAATGTGTGGACTAAATATGCTTAGTAGTAAATTGTGTTTATCAATGTTAATAAACTTGGTCATCCTGCTTTTTATAGAAGTGGAAGGAAGCTGTAAATCACCATTCAGCTTAATAAGAATCTATTATTTATGGCCTGTAACATGCTGGGCTCTTTGCTTACAAAAGTAGTAAGGATGCATAAGAATTAAGTATGGGCAAGACAGCAGATTCCTGAGCCTCACTTAGGGAGATCATCATTTATTAGGCCTGTGATGGACCCGATAGTCTGCATATTTCAAAGTAGACAAGACAATGCAAATGCAGTTTGGTAAGCAAACACAATTTTTACAGACAAAACTCTGCAAAAATCTTGTTTTAGAGCCACACAGTAGACTTCCCAGCATATACAGATAAATAATCACTGAAGCTGATTTCAAAAGTAGACCAGAAAATCACATAAAGGAAAAGGATGGACAAGAATAGAAATAGTATATAGCCAGTAATCCCAGTGTGGGTTAAGGATACTTTTCTCTACCAAAGTATGTTGCAAGCAAATAGTAGTTCCTATAATAGAATACTCGATACTTAAGTGATTTTTATGCAACTTTAGTAAAAAAAAATTTCTCAATTTTTTATGTGTTTGCTATACTCAGTTTTCTGAAGATAATAACCAGAAGAATTTGAGAATTCTAAGCCTTGAGTTGATGAAACTGAGAAACAAAAGAGAAACCAAAATGAAGGTGAGTAATACCTTAGGTAACTTTTCTGGAACTGAGGATCTCAATAAGTTCTCATTTCCTAAAACAGATATTTCTCTTGTATAGAGCATGATGGCTAAACAGGAAGGCATGGAGGTGAAGCTGCAGCTCACCCAGAAGAACCTCGTGGAGTCTCAGGAGAAAATAGTGCAGCTTGAGGGGAAACTGTGAGTGACTAAAAGAAAAGAGGTTGTGTTGTGTAACCAGTTTTGTATTTGGCTTTCTTGGCTAGTTATTACTCCATACTCATCTCATTGCCTGCCTCCACTTGCCCTATTTCTCATCCTAAGTAACAGCTGAACCCAGTCGGTCCCAACATTTTATGCTGAAAAGAAATATGAATGTATTATGTTTGTACATCTTCTGTATCAGTGTTGAGGAAAGGCACATAACCATATGGAGGTTGTAACGAGACCAAAACTGAGAAGCACTGATACAGGAAGCTATGATTAATTTACAATCCTAGACCTCTTTTAATTACTAAACTGTACAGATAACATGCACAGATTGTAAGTATTCATTTTAATGACTTGACAGTTGTGTACTCCTGTGTAACCACCACCCAAACAAGATAGAGAACACTGTCATTCCCTCAGAAAGTCCCCTCGTGCTCCTTCCTGCTCCCTGTTCCTCCCCGCAGTTACCCCCCACCCCTGCAACCCCTTTCTGACTTCCATCATTGCAAGTTAATTTGACCTTTTGGGGGACATTATCATCACATGCATGCATATGTGTGTATATGTGGCTTTTTTTTTCTGGACATGCTGCACATCTTGCAGGCTCTTAGTTCCCTGACCAGGTCTCAAACCCATGTGCTTTGTGTTGAAAGTGCAGAGTCAAGATTCATCCATATTTTTGTGTGTATTATATGTTTCTTTCATTTCTGAGTAGTATTCCACTATACGAATATACCTCCATTTGTTCATTACTCTCCTATTGGTAAGTACTTGGGTTTCCAATTTTTGACTATTGTCAATAAGACTACTATATGTACCTTTTTGTAGACATAGGTTTTTGTTTCTCTGAGTAAATATCTAGGAGTGGAATTTCAAGGTCATAATGTTGTGTACGTATAATGTTTTCTATGTTGTTTGTTTATTTATTTGGCTGTGCCATGTCTTAGTTGCAGCATGTGGGATCTTTAGTTGTGACCTGTGGGATCTAACCTGGGCCAGGGATTGAATCTGGGCCTTCTTTATTGGGAGCATGGAGTCTTAGCCACTGGATCACCAGGGAAGTCCCCATGTAATGCTTTTTTAAAAGCTCAAAGTGTTTATACAATTTTACACTCCCACTTCACAATGCATGATGGTTCCATTCATTCCATATCCTACCAATATTTGTCCTAGAGGCAGGCATGGCAACCTACTCCAGTATTCTTGCATGGAGAATCCCATGGACAGAGCCTGGTGAGCTATAGTCCATAGGGTTGCAAAGAGTCAGACATGACTGAATCGACTTAAGAGTCATATACGCACTGATACTTGATATTGTCAGCCTGTCTGATTTCAGCCTTTCTAGTGGATGTAAAGTAGTATATCATCTATGTTTTCAATTTGTTACTATTAATGTCAAACATCTTTTTTATGTGCTTATTGACCATTCATATATATCCTTTCGTAAGATATCTACTAAAGTCCCTTGCCCCTTTCTCAATAAGTAACTGAATAAAAGGCAGCCAGGAAGAAAGGCTTTGAAGCACACAAAATTCTATTTTGTATGTGTGGTGGGTGGGGATTCTAAGAAAGCTACAGGAAAGGTGATTTCTAATACACTCAGAGTGTTACAGATCTATAACTGTATACAGACTCTCATCATCATAATCCTTTTGTCAGAACATATTTGGAAAGCTTTCTCACTTAAAAAAAATACAAACAACAAACTTGAGCCTCCTCCTTGCATAAATTGTCAACATGAGAGGTCACACAAATTAATGGTTAGGAGTTTAGAACCTAGAGTCAACCTGCCTGAGAGAACAGTATCTGGCACAGAGTAAGCATCTCTGTAGAGTAAGCTTACTCTGTACCAGAATAATGCTTACCCTGTACCAGAGATGCTTACTCTGGTACAGAGTAAGTATGATTATTGTGTATATTAATGTATGCATTTTTTTTTTTTTTAGTGTTTCAGTAGAGAAGGAAAAGATTGATGAAAAATCTGAAACAGAAAAGCTCTTAGAATACATTGAAGAAATAAGGTAATATGAAGAGTAGATTTTGGACTTTGTTTTATTGAAGTGCGATGAATGCATCGTTTTCATCTCTTTTCATTTAATGTTTCCTCTGCTTAAATGGATGTGCTCTTCAACATAATTTGCTTTAATGCAGTTGTGCATCAGATCAAGTGGAAAAATACAGCTAGATATTGCCCAATTAGAAGAAAATCTGAAAGAGAGGAATCATGAAGTTTTAAGCCTTAAGCAGTCTCTTGAAGAAAATATTACTATATTGTCTAAACAAATAGAAGACATGAAGTCTAAATGCCAGGTGCTTGAAGAAGAAAAAGGTATCCTACTGTATATAGTACTATTTTCTTTAGATAAATACTACCTATGATAGTTTTTAAAAGTACTGATATGTTATAGCAACTTTAAATACATAAACAACAATGAAAATTTTGTTTTATGCATGGGAATTTTTATCTTTTATGCTATTTGTTATCTGTTTATTTGAATATATTTCTTGTCTTAATTGAAATATATGCAGTTGACCTCCTCATTGGGTGGCCATTTAAAATTGGTAGACACATAGAACTAGGTTTGAGGATTTTATTATATAACATACATACTGTTTTATATGTAGTAATGACAGGAACTTCAGAATTTTTTTCCCTCTTTGGAAGTACTTGACCTCTGTGTGTGTGTGTGTGTGTGTGTGTTAGTCACTCAGTCATGTCTGACTCTTTGTGACCCCATGGACTATAGCTCACCAGGCTCCTCTGTCCATGGAATTCTCCAAGCAAGAATATTGGAGTGGATTGCCATTCCCTTCTTCACAGGACCTTCCCAACCCAGGGATTGAACCTGGGTCTCCCACATTGTGGGCAGAGTCTTTATGCTCTGAACCACCATGGAAATCTGGGTTTTTCAAAGGTAGTAACTATAGCATTGTTAATATTTTTCCTTTTCTAGAAGACCTCATCAATAGGAACAGAGAACTGGACGAAAATCTAAATTCTGAGATACAAAGCTTAAAAGAGAGGTCTATTCTTGAAAAACAAGAACATGAAGAGCTACAACAAAAAGTATTGCAAATGGATTCACTTCTGCAACAAGAGAAGGTAGTTTACAATATTAAAAAAGCCTAGAGCTTCTTTTATGTCATACATTTCCCTGTGTATCAGAAAACCTTTAAATTGTATATATCCTTTGATCAAACATTCTACTTTTAGATTCTTACCCTGAGGAAGTAATTATGTCTTTGCTGCATATTTAACTGATGTCACCACAATTATTCATGATTTGAAAAATATAGGCAACAGTTGAAACAATATAGGGAAATTGTATTAATTTTTTTTTTCAGCACATTCTTGTGTTAGATTACTACATAAGCATTTACAGTTCTGTGGTAGAAGAGTGTCTAATTAGACAAAAAACAAAATGTGACTTTTTGAAATCCAGATTACATAAAGAACATTTTACATATCAATGAGAAACACAGGAAGCTCATTAAAAAATCATAATAATAACCCCGGTGATCCAGTGGTTAATACTCTGAGCTTCCCCTGCAGGGGTCACTGGTTTGATCCCTGGTCGGGGAATGGAGATCCTGCATGGCTCTCGGGGCTGCCAAAAATTTTTTTTAATTAAACAAAAAAGTTTTTGTAATGGGCATAGGATGGAAATAGATAGCAGTAGAAATTCAGATAGCTTGTAAAATGAGAAGATGCTGTACTTGTCATAATAATCAAAGAAATGTTTTGGTGGTTTTTTTTTTCCACTTCCAAGATTGGCACAAGTTAAAATGTTTGGTAGTATGATATATTGGTGAGAATTAGTCAAGCAAGCAAGTACTCATGTGAACTAATGTGAAATATTATATTGTTGGCAATCTGCAGTGACAAAGGAATTAGGAGGGTCTGTATATACTGACTTGAAAAGACCTCAACAACTATTTTTATGATATTTTAAATGACCTTTTTATGTACAGTATATTTAATTTATGTTTTAAAAGAATGTAAATATATAGAAAAAGATCATAAGGCTTATAATGCAAAATTTAGTGGTTATTTTGATTGGAATGGGGAGTAGTCAAAGGCAATTTTTCCTTTATTCATGATGTTAGAATTTTTTTTGCAATGGTGATTTACTTGTAATTTTTTATTCTTATTTACTTATATAACTTTAAAATATTTCTATATAACATTGAAATCATAATACTCTTTATATAGTATCATATGAAAAAATATATGATAAAAGCCAGTTGTAGAATGTAATTTTTGTTGTCTAAGAAGTGTGTGTTACATAGGACAAAAACTGAAATAACATTTACCCCAATCTTAACAAAGGGTAGGATATAATCCGTGACAGAATGAATATGAATCTCTCAAGTTTCTCAGAGGCTCTCAAGTTTAGTGTTCATACTTCATTATTTGTACTTCTCTTTTGTCCTTAGTAAAATCTCACAGATTATTCAATTTAGTTATTTATTAAATTGTCAAATCTTTTCAGATGATTTTTCTGGCTTTCTGTCAATATGCAGGAATTATCTTCTGGTCTTCAGCAGAAGCTCTGTTCTTTTCAAGAAGAAATGATTAAAGAGAGAACTCTCTTTGAGGGAGAATTAAAGCAGGCCTTGGATGAGCTGGATAAATTACAGCAAAAGGAGGAACAAGCGGAAAAGCTGCTTAAGCAACTGGAAGAGGAAGCAGAATCTAGAGCTGCAGAACTAAAACGCCTTGAAGAAAAGCTGAAAAGGTTTGTATTAATAGGACTTCGTGTTTATAAGTAAAAGTTATTTTCTAGTACATTCTCTTGGGATTCCCACACCAATCATGTGAGTGGTGAGGTTGGAATTATTTTACAAATAAGGAATTTTCTTTTCTTTTTTTTTTTTTTAATTTTATTTACTTCTGGCTGTGCTGGGTCTTCATTGCTGCATGCAGGCTTTCTCTAGTTATGGTGAGCAGGGGCTGCTTTCATGGGCTCTAGGGCACCCAGGCTTCAGTAGTTATAACACATGGGCTCAGTAGCTGCCATGCACGCTCCAGAGTGTAGGCTCAGTTCCTGCGGTGCACAGGCTTAGTTGCCCTGCGGCATGTGAAATCTTCCCAGACCAGGGACTGAACCCATGGTCTCCTACATTAGCAGGCAGATTCTTAACCACTGGACCACCAGGGAAGTCCACAAATAAGAAAGAGACACAGAGAGGTAAAGTACATGCGCGGGAAGTACACATAGACAGGTACGACAGCCCAAGTGAGAGCCATGCCCTTTTCCTATTTAAAGTTCAAAGAGGGGGCCACAAACACTTCAGAAATAACAATCAAAAACCAAAATGGGAAAGAAACAACCAGAACTGGGGGAAATCCAGAAATTAAAAAATGTATCATTAAAAGTAGAAAGCCTGAGATCCAGTGCCTTTTTTTTTCTTTGTTTAATTTCATATTGTTTTCACATTATATGCCCTTCATCACATTTATTTACAGTATCCAAGTTGATTCTTGAGTTCAAGTTATAAACAAATACTTGAATTCTTGGGATCTCAGCAGTAAACATTTTCTAGCAAGGAACTAGACATAACCTTACAGAATCATCACTTATATCACAACTATGTATCTATCTCTTATTAGGTGCTTTTTTATTAATCCCTTTTCTATTTTCTTTTAGTGCTTAGTGATTTTAAAAAACACCAAATTTTTTTATATATGCCTGCATTTTGGGAAACAATACTAAAGTGTAATTAGGGGGATTGTTTCATCCTGCAGCCAGCCTCAGGGAACAGGTACATTAAGAAACTTGAGTGGATGGTGTCAGTTTCAGAAAGAAAAATGAGATAATTGTTTATTCTAATTCAAAGAACTCAGTTCAAAGGTCAGGAGATAAGGATTTTATTACTAGATCTATTAGTTAAATGTGTGATTCTGAGCAAAACTGTCTTAATTTCTTTTGTTTTCTGTTTCATTAGATACAAAACAAAGGAGTTTTATGAGATTATTTGTAAGGTCCTTTCCAGTGTGAAAATTTCAGGATTAAGAGAAAAACTTAGAAGTTGACAGGATTCCTCTAGGGAGCAGTAAAAAGTATTTTTATTTTAAATCCTTTAGTAGTAATTAATTGCTTTTAGCTGTGGTGTGTATTTTTAAAACCCTATGCTAATTCCAGAATGAACTTGAACAATTGTGTATCTTGTTTCAGTGTCCAACTTAGCCTTTAAGCAAATAACGCTTCTTATAGTTTTAGTTCTATGTGTTCTTTAAAATACCTCTTATAAGCTCATATGCCTTCAAAGTTTATCATCATTGTAGAAATATATAATATTCATATATTTAAAATCTGTATAGATTTGTAGTCCATAGTTATAAAGATGACTTAAAAGTCATTCTGTCTAGGCAAAATAGCCTCCTAAATAAGTTGTTGAATCTTTAAATAATTAGTAATTTATTTTGTGGGTTATTGGTATAGTCACAATAAATCTACATAGTCTTGTAATTTTTTCAAAAGACCTCTTAAAACAAAGTTACCTTAACTGTACCTAGTGTTCCCTAAATATCTTAACTCAAAGAATTAAATTTTATTCAACCCAAGAGCTTCTTAACTTATAATCCTTCACATTCTTCAGTCTTGGATGCTGCCAAGATTCTGTCTTAGTCTTTTTAATCTTCTTTCTTCCCCAGAAGTGTTTAAACTACCTACATAAGTACATGTGGTATGAAAATAAAAGTAAGTAAATTAGCATGAAAACAAAAGTGAAATAAGAATGGGAAAGATAAAATGAAGCTGCATGTAAATAAACATGCTAGCAGATATAGATCATGAATGTAGGCCTAAGCTGTCCAGTGTGGAATATATGATTCACAGTGTCAAAGGTACATCCTAGTCTCTTTCTTAAGCTAATGGTATATTGAGTGGTATATTAAATTAAGATGCAGTTAACATCTTATCTTTTAACCATTCCTTTTTCTTAGGAAAGAATCCGAACTGGATGAAAGTAATGCTGCTCATACTCAGGCCACCTTGCTTTTGCAAGAAAAACATAACAGTACAGTGCAGAACCTGGAAGATGTTACTGCTCAATTTGAAAGGTATTTTTATGGGGAGGATGCTTTCTCAAACATACATGAACAGGCATGGGGTGTTCACCTAGGGACGTCTGTCAGCAAAACTGCATGAATAAAACAATTGTTATTACTTTAAATTCCACAATGCCCATGGAAATGGGCATTTCATGTTACCTGTAGTCTTAGAATATATAGTAATTTCCCTCTCCCAGTACCACATCTGTCTGACTCTCCTGATGTCATCATTTCCTCATGAAGAATCCAAATGCTTTTATTTCCTCTTCATGGAACCTATAAATGTACCAGCATCTATGCTCATCTATCTTCTTCCCACCTATTACAGGTGAGGTATCTCATTCCTTAACCTTTAGTGACCTCTTTCCATCATTCATCCCTTATCTCTTAATTTTCAACCTTTCTTCTAGAATTTTTCCAGTCAGTATTAGAACATGTTAATGTGCCTTCGTCTTTAAAACACATCTTTTTAAATCTTCCTTCACCCCCCACTTCTTTCTGCACCTTTCATTCCCAATACCGTTCTTACCCCCAATCTTCCTCATGTTTCTAGCCCATCTTTTTTTTCTTTATTTTATTGAAGTATAATTGATTTACAGTGTGTTGATTTCTACTGTACATATAAATACATTCCTTTACATATTCTTTTCCATTATGGTTTATGTCAAGATATTGAATATAGTTGCCTGTACTATACAGTAGGACTTTGTGTTTTATTCATCCTGTATATATGGCTTCCCTGGTGGCTCAGAGATTAAAGCATCTGCCTGCAACTCGGGAGATCTGGGTTTGATCCCTGGGTCAGGAAGATCCCCTGGAGAAGGAAATGGCAACCCACTCCAGTATTCTTGCCTAGAGAAACCCATGGATGGAGGAGCCTGGTGGGCTACAGTCCACAGGGTCGCAAAGAGTCAGACATGACTGAGTGACTTCACATATATAGTAGTTTATATTTATAGTTTATAATATAATCTCATAGCCCATCTTCTTGATAGATATTATAATGTATCTACTTCCTATCCAGTCTACTTATTTTCCATTTTTTAAAAAAAGTTTATTTTGGCGGGCATTACAAATTACAAAGGATAATACAACAAACACTGGTACATCACACAGTCTCACACTGAGTGTATTAATGTTAACATTTTTACTTACTATATTTACTTTATATAATTTGGGGTGGAAGGCTCTTCTTTTATCTATTTTAGTATAGTCAATAAAAAGATCCAATGTGTACAAAAATCCTAAATCATAAGGTAAGTTTAACATGCATGAGCTCATAGAAGACAATCTATAAACCAAAAGAGTTTCAACAGCTTGCTACCTATATGAATCCTCCACTGTCCCATCTTCATTCCTCCCCCAACAGGTAACACCATCTCAAAATCTACATCAGTTACTTCCTTGCTTTTTCCCTGTGTATAATTTTATAATGTATGTCCATATGAATAATACCTAGTTTTTCTCTTTCCAGAACTTCACCAAAAATGTCCCAGTAGTATATGCTATATCCTGGGACTTGCCTTTTCACTCTGCATTATGTGTGTTTTGGGGGTTGAATCTCAATATTGCCTGAGGCTATAGTCTGCTCGTGGTCACTGTTAGAGAATTGTTCTTCAGTCACTTAGTCATGTCCAGCTCTTTGCAACCTCATGGACTGCAGCACACCAGCCTTCCCTGTCCTTCACTATCTCTGGGAGTTTGCTCAAACTCATGTCCATTGAGTCGATGATGCCATCCAACCATCTCATCCTCTGTTAAAGAATATTTGATCTTATCAGTCTACCACTATTTATCCATTCTCACTTTGGGATTTTGGGTTGTTTCCCGTTTCTTTCATTTTATTAACAGTACTATGAATATTCTTGTGGTCTCCTCTTATATACCTGTAAGAATTACTCTAAAGTCACATTTAAGTGAATGTTCAACTTTAAAATTTAATTCCAAATCATTTTACAAAGGGGAGGTGAAAATCTACACTCCCACTAGTGATGTATGAGTTCCCATTGATCTGCCTCCCGTCTGAAGCTTGTTAGACTTCATAAATTTTGCCAGTATACTAAATGTAAAAGGACCTCTTCGTGTGGATAATTCATTTTTCCTTTTCTGTAAAAAGCTTATGTATGACTTCTGTTCATTTCTCTAGAGGATTATCTTTTCTTGGTTGATTTGTAGGGTTTTTATCAGCAATATGGGTGGCAGATATCTTACAGAGAGTGGCTTATCTTTTCATTTTCTTTATGGTTTCCTGTGATGAATAGCAATTCTTGATTTTATGTTGTTAAACTTATAGAGTTTTATGTGAACACTTTTGCATACAAAAACTTATTTCTATCCTGAGAGCTATTTTTTTCCCTAAGTTTCAAAATTGCACTTTTCATTTTTCCACCTAGAACTGATTTCTGTATGTGTAGTGATAAAGGGATAAAATTCATATTTCTTTTTCCATATGGATAATCAATTGCCTAATACCCATTCATTAGCTAGTACCTTCTAATCTCAGTGATGTGTTCCTGCATCTGATCTATTTTGACATACATATTGTATATCTATGTTTATGTGTATATGTTTGTGTGTGTATATATATGTACGTGTGTGTGTGTGTGTGTGTGTACATATATATATATGTTTTGTTTTGTGTTTTGAATTTTTGACCATGCTGTGCAACATGTGGAATTTTAGTTCCCCAACCAGGGATCAAACTCATTCCCCCTACAGTGGAAGCACAGAGTCTTAACCACTGGCCTACTGGGAAAGTCCCTATATATTTTAATTTTTATATGTCAGCATACATATAATTAATATACATATGACCAACCTAGACAGCATATTAAAAAGCAGAGACATTACTTTGCCAACAAAGATCCATGTAGTCAAATCTGTGGTTTTTCCAGTAGTCATGTATGAAAATGTGAGTTGGACCATAAGGCTGAACACTGAAGAATTGATGCTTTTGAACTTTGGTGTTGGAAAAGACTCTTGAGAGTCTCTTGGACTGCAAGGAGATCAAACCAGTCAATCCTGAAGGAAACCAACCTTGAATATTCTTTGGAAGAACTGACGCTGAAGCTCCAATACTTTGGCCACCTGATACAAAGAGACGACTCATTAGAAGAGACTGTGATGTGGGAATGATTGAGGGTAGAAGGGAAAAACAGAGGACAAGATGATTGGATGGCATCACTGACTCAATGGACATGAGTTTGAGCAAGCTCCAGGAAATGGTGAAGGACAGAGAAACCTGGTGTGCTACAGTCCATGGGGTCACAAACGGATACTACTGAGCAACTGAACAACTTATATATACATATACATATATAACTTTTAGTTAACACATATACGTATATACATCTACGTATGTTCACAACTCTGGAAAGAAATTTTCCTTCTTGCCACTTTGAAAACTAGTGCCTTTAGTCATTCTGTGATGTCAGTCACCATTAGTATGCGAGTAGCATTACAATTTATTTCTTCAAACCAGACCTCTCCTTTCATCCCGTACTCATATATTCAGCTGCCGACTTGACTTCAAGTAGATCTCTCACCGTTGTCTGGTACTAACCCCACCAAAACAACTCGAGATCATCTTTGTCTCCCTTTGTCCCTCTCGTCTCTCATTCTTGTTGATCACAGGCGGTGACATCTCCATCTTCTGAGATTCTCCTTCCATAAGTCTGGAGTCATTGTAATCATCTTCTCTCCCTTTCTCCCAACATTCAGTCTCTTTCTTGAGTTTTTCCATTCTGCCTCCAAAAGAGAGCTCACATCTTTCTTTTGCCAACTCCTTGGTCCAAGCCTCCTTTACCACTCACCTGGGCTGAAAAATAATTGTCCTCTGGTTAATCCTCCAGTTCAGCATTCCTGTCCCTCCTCAGTCAGTTCTCTGCATATCTCTGGAATAATTTACACACTTAATTAAGAGACCTTTGAAGTATGTCCTTTATCATTCAGGTAAGCCCACTGTGCCCCACCAGCAAGGACTCATGTCTCTTGCTTCTGCTCCTACCTTTCTCTTTTTTTTTTTTTTGCCTCTCTTGTTCATTAGACTCCTGTCACAGCTCTTTTTTTTTTTTTAATGCTTAATATTTTATTTATTTATTTTTGGCTATGCTGGGTTTTTGTTGCTGTGTGGGCTTTTCTCTAGTTGCAGTCAGTGGGGGCTGCTCTCTTAACTATGGCGCACGGGCTTATCAATGAGGTAGCTTTTCTTGTTGAGGAGCGTGGGCTCTAGGGCACTTGAGTTCAGTAGTTAACAGCACAGGCTCAGTAGTTGTGGCGCACGGGCTTAGTTGCTCCATAGCATGTGGGGTCTTCCTTAGATAGGGATTGAACCCATGTCTCTTGCACTGACCAGCAGATTCTTTACCACTGAGCCACCAGGCAAGCCCCAGTCCCAGCTCTTAATGGACTGTGTTCTCCCTGCCTCCGAACACATACACATCTTTTCCCCTCTGAAATACTTTCCCCAGTTGGCTCACTAAATCCTCCTTATCCATCACATCTCAACGTAACTGAACATTCCTCAGAAAAGCCTTTTCTGAATCATGAACCAAAATGTAGGTTCTCCAGTTTTATCAGCTAACATGTTCTGTAGTTTGCGTTTAAAACACTTAGAACAAAGTTAATTATGTTGTTATTTTTCCTTTTATTTTGCAACAACCTGAAGAGGCATTTTTTTCTCTTATGCACAAGATAATAAAGTATGACAGTAGGTAGAGGGGCTGTGTGGGTTTTTGCTTTGAGGTAATTTCCATGTTTGGTAGTTGATTTCTTTTCATCTTTGTTCATAGATTCCGCCCGTACTCGGCACTTGACTCTTTTCTTTAAAGGAACTGTGTATGTCATAATAAGTTCATGTTAAGTATTAACTTGACTTCAAAACATTGAATTCTTACTTGTACAAATGTGAAAATAGATAAAGTTTTGTTTGTTTTATCTAAAAGTGTATAAAATATAAACCAATCAGCTATAGATTTGTTGTGTATATGTTAGAAAAATCCTTTAACCTTGTTTTTAAAAAAATAAGCTATAAAGCATCAACAGCAAGTGAGCTAGAAGATCTTAAGTTGCAGAACGAATCACTTAAGGGAAAACTGGCCAAGGCTGAGCAAAGTGCAGAGGATGTCCGAGATCAAATATTGGCAACTGAGAACTCAAATCAAGAATATGCAAGGTATGTAGGAGAAATAAAACCTGCCCACACCTGTGGTCTTAGAACCATTAGCACAATTGGATGTTGCTGCAAGCCAGCTACTAAGTGACGCAGAAAACTGTAGTCCCATGGCTTGCTTTGGGTGATCTTCAACGGTGAATTACGAATTTACACAGTTTAAAAAGTATAATCTCAACAGTTCTTTGAGATTCTTTTTTTAAAGAAGGTAATTTAAATGGCTATAACTATTTTAATGGACTCTTCTCTCTCAAACCCAAGGATGCTTCTAGATCTACAGACCAAATCAGCACTTAAAGAAGCAGAAATTAAAGAAATTACAGTTTCTTCTCTTAAAAGAATATCTGATTTGCAGAACCAACTCAAGCAACAAAGCGAAGACTTTAAGAAACAACTGGAAGAGGAAGAAGCAAGGTAATCTAGGTTGAAAACTAAAATGCCATGCGTCACAAGTTTTTTCTAGTATCAGTTCAGTTCAGTCACTCAGTCGTTTCTGACTCTTTGCGACCCCATGAATCCCAGCACGCCAGGCTTCCCTGTCCATCACCATCTCCCGGAGTTCACTCAGACTCACGTCCATCGAGTCAGTGATGCCATCCAGCCATCTCATCCTCGGTCGTCCCCTTGTCCTCCTGCCCCCAATCCTTCCCAGCATCAGAGTCTTTTCCAATGAGTCACCTCTTCGCATGAGGTGACCAAAGTACTTGAGTTTCAGCTTTAGCATCATTCCTTCCAAAGAAATCCCAGGGCTGATCTCCCTCAGAATGGACTGGTTGGATCTCCTTGCAGTCCAAGGGACTCTCAAGAGTCTTCTCCAACACCACAGTTCAAAAGCATCAATTCTTTGGCTCTCAGCCTTCTTCACAGTCCAACTCTCACATCCATACATGACTACTGGAAAAACCATAGCCTTGACTAGACCGACCTTAGTCGGCAAAGTAATGTCTCTGCTTTTCAATATGCTCTCTAGGTTGGTCGTAACTTTTCTTCCAAGGAGTAAGCATCTTTTAATTTCATGGCTGCAGTCACCATCTGCAGTAATTTTGGAGCCCAGAAAAATAAAGTCTGACCCTGTTTCCACTGTTTCCCCATCTATTTCCCATGAAGTGATGGGACCGGATATACTAGTATACTATGATTTTAAATTTAATTTTCCCTTACAGAAAAGCTGGAAAAGAAAACTCAATAGCAGAATAACTGAGGAAATGAATAAGTGGCGTCTCCTCTATGAAGAATTATATAATAAAACAAAGCCTTTTCAGGTCTGTCAATTAGGACTTAACTTACTTGTATTTGAGAATTCATACTGTTCCGTGTCACAGTCATGGCAGTGACATGGTTCTTCTGCAAGATCATTTTGCTGTGCATTTACAGTGCCAGTTTAACTTCCTATTACAGAAGGTTTATTATAGATGTTACTACATTATTATGCATACATTTTTAATATAGACTTTATAGGCTTAAATATTACCCCTTAATAAGATTCTTAAAAGTTAATACCTTAGAAGCCTCTCCTGGTATGAACTTTTGATAATCTATGTAAATTTATGACACTTATTTTGTTATGATCTTTCTCAATGTTGCTGTAATTAACACTTAAAGGATAAATGCAAATCTGGGTACTTAGAGTCAGAAGACAATATTGATTATAATGTATTGTGGTAATACAGATTAGCCCAGCTAGCAGGTCTTTCGATGTTTCTTTCTTTCTGTTTCATTGATCTTTGAAATGAAAAACAACTTTTTATTAAAAAAAAAAGAGACAATTTATGGAGAGCCCTAAAAATAAGTCAGTATAATCTATTTTTGTTTTTTGCCTTTTTTGTTGTGGTGGTTGTTGAGTTTCTTGTTTAAATATTTATTTACTTATTTGGCTGCACCAGGTCTTAATTGCAGCATGTGGGATCTAGTTCCCCAACCAGGTATCAAACCTGGCCCCCCTCCATTGGGTGCCTGCAGTCTTAGCCACTGGACCACCAGGGAAGTCCTGTCTTGCCTTTTTACTTTCTTTTACTTTAGTTTTCCTTGTAGTTAGTATGAGTCAAGTAGGATTTAATAGTTTTAAGTCTTAACTTTACAAAAAAATCTTTTTCAGCTACAACTGGATGCATTTGAAGCAGAGAAACAGGCTTTGTTGAATGAACATGGTGCAGCTCAGGAACAACTAAATAATCTAAGAGATTCATATGCTAAGTTATTGGGTCATCAGAATCTAAGCAAAAAATCAAGCATGTTGTGAAATTGAAAGATGAAAATAGCAATCTCAAATCGGTTTGTAAAGTCATGTTTATTTTATTGATATTGGGGTGGGTGGTTTTTATTTTATCAGAGTAATACTGACTTCATAAAATGAGTTGGGAAGTGTTTCACCCTTTCTATTTATGGAACAGTTTTTGAATTGTTGGTATTAATTCTTTTCTGAATGTGTAGTGGAATTCAGTGGTGAAGGCATCTGGACCTGGACTTTTCTCTGTGGATGGTTTTTGATCAATAATTCAATCTCTTCACTTATTGTAATAAGTCTATTCAGATTGGCTATTTCAACTCAAAACCTGTGGGATGCAGCAAAAGCAGTTCTAACGGGGAAGTTTATAGCAATACAGTCCTACCTCAGACTGACTATTTCTTCTTGAGACAGTTTCAATAGTTTGTGTCTTTCTAGGAATATGTCCATTTCGTTTTCTGATGTGTTGATTCACAATTGTGTGCCATATTCCCTTACATTCCTTTTCATTTTGATAATATCAGTAGCAATGGCCCCTCTTTCATTTCTGATTGTAGGAATTTGAGTCTACTCCCTTTTTTTTAAGTTCCTTTACTTCTTCAAATGTTTATAATGGCTTTAAACCCTTTTTTGGATAAATCTGATATTGGGTTACTCTCTTGGGCAGTTTTTGTTGCCTACTTCTCCCCAGTATATAAATCATGCTTTCCTGTTTGTGTACTTTGTAATTTTTCTGTTAGAAAATGGATGTTTTAGACAGTATATTGTAGCTCCTCTGGGTACTGCCATCCCTTTGCAGGTATGTTGTTATTTTCTTGCTTAGTGAAGTCTGTTCCTCCTCCCCACTCCCCACTAGTTTGTGCCTCTGATGTTGCTGCTGAGGAGGTTCAGTTTGGGGTGTGTACACAGTCACCCTGAGATGACGCTGGTTTGGGTAAGGCTCCCTCCCTCTCTCCCTGATCACACATAAGCGAAGCGAAGTTTCTCAGTCATGTCCGACTCTTTGCAACCTCAGAACTGTAGCCTACCAGGCTCCTCCCTCCATGGGATTCTCCAGGCAAAAGTACTGGAGTGGGTTTACTTCCCTCTGTTATTTTCAACATTGCCCCAGGTCATAAATTCCTCTACAGATTAATCCAATTTAATTCTGGTTCCTTTGTTGGAACTGAGTTTTAGGTCAGTGATTGACTTTGTTCTGGCTCCAGTAGGGCTCCTCCCACCTGTCTTATTCAATACTTCTCTTCTACAAACTAGGCAGCTTACAGTTTAGCCCAGTTTTTAATCACTTCCCATTCCCTTGCACCATACAGCCTCTACTGTTCTTAAGGGCACCCTTCAGCTTGAACTGCTCTAAGCTCTGTTGTAAGTGAAGTCACTTGCTCTGGGAGTAAATTAGGAGCTCTGTGTTCTCCTAGGCAGAATTTCTGAGACAAGGCTTCAGATCTGGATTTGGGGATGATGGCAAGCTTTCCTCTGAGTGAACACCTCTGTCCCTGTAGCTGGATGTTTAGTAGACTTGGGGGAGAGGGAGATGAGCAAGCTGAGGGTCTCTCACTTTGCCTCTCTTGGCTTGGAACCATTGTCTCATGAGCTAGGTAAAGGGTAATCAGGGTCTGGGTATTTTCAGCACTCTGCACCTTGGTTTCTTGAAAGAAAAGACCCCCCCACACACACACCTCTCAGCCACATTTGCTGTGGTTCAGATCAAGGAAAAGCTGGGGGCAAGATGAGAGATGCTGACATCTTGCTCCTCTTGGCAGGAGAAGCCTCTGACTGGGAGCTGGGGGAGGAGGCAACCCTGTGCTCCAGTCTGCAGAGGTCTGGTGTGGAGTCTCTGCTTTGCTAAGCAAGGACCAGGGCAAGAGGGAACCGGATTGGTTCAAACCCAACAGGACATTGCCTTTTTTAAAAAACAAAAAACACTTTTGTGGATCTGCTTGAATAATTGTTTCTTCACTTGCTAGTTTACCTTAAGGCCACTTACAGAGGCTTTAAGTAGTTGCTTTTTTTTTTTTTGTAATTTTTTATATCCCTAGGAACAAGTCAGCAGAGCTTCTCATGCTGTCTCACCAGTAGTGAATCTCAGCATTTAATTTAGTGTTGAACTTTTATCAGAAATACAACTTTGTACCTATAGAGGGACAAGAAGATTTAAATGACTTGTTATCTTCCTTGTCATTTTGTAATTTATAGTCTGACAGCCTGTATGCAATAGGCTTTTGCCATTAAGGTTTAAAAAAAGAGCAACTGTGGAATTGTCAGTAATATTGGTAGCACATTTCACCAACATGATCTTCAATAATTATTTACTGACTGTATTTTTTCTTACAATAGGAGGTGTTAAAACTCCGTGCTCAGCTTACTAAAAGAAAACAAAATGAAGCAAAACTTCAGGAGGAATTGAATAAAGTTCTGGGTATCAAACACTTTGATCCTTCAAAGGCTTTTCTTCATGAAAGTAAAGAAAATTTTGTTCCCAAAACTCCATTAAAAGAAGGTAAGAAATGAATAAACATACAGAACTGTTATCTTCCTTTGGATTTGCTTTCACAGCACTGAGCAAGTTATCTATCTTTATGAACTGTGAAAATCTGTTAACAGTTTCTAATATCTTACATCTTTCTTGAAAACTTGTCTATCTTCTTTCTCTCTTTATTTTTTTATATTTATTTACTTATTTGTTTGGCCATGTGGAGTCTTAGTCACAACACACAGGATCTTTAGTTGTGGCATGCAAACTCTTAAGTTGCAGCATGTAGGATCTAGTTCCCTGACCAGGGATTGAACCCAGGACCCCTGCATAGGGAGTGTGGAGTCTTAGCCACTAGACCACTAGGGAAGTGGCTTTGTCTGCCTTTTTTGCTCATACCCACTCCCTACCAGAATTAATCCCTCTATCACACCCTTGACATTTTGTAAACTAAATATCCAATTTGTAATTTTGGAGAAGTAGATTTTTCTTTTTTTCTTTTATTTTACTTATTCACTTTATTTTTGGCTGCACTGGGTCTTCGTTGCCGCTCTTGGACTTTTCCCTAGTTGTGGCGAGTGGAGGCTATCTTCACTGTGGTGTGAGGGTTTCTCGTTGTGGTGGCTTCTTTAGTTGCGGAACACAGGCTCTAGGGCACAGGCTCAGTAGTTGTGGCACACAGGCTTAGTTGCTCCTTGGCATATGGAATCTTCCTAGACCAGGGATTGAACCTGTGTCCCCTACACTGGCAAGTGGATACCTATCCACTATACTACCAGAGAAGTCCATTTTTCTCTCTTTCTTGACTACAACCTCTGTATCTTTGACAATAAACTGAAATTGACTGAAATAGCAAATGAAGAAATATAAATAAAATGCAAGCATTGCTTCATCTTCCTTAGAGAAGGTAAACTGCTTTTTGTTCATAACGACCGATGCATTAGTTTTAATTTAGAAAACTAACACTGCTGTTTAATACTCCTTCCAGGCAATACAAACTGCTCCTGAGCTCTTAGTGGAGTTAGAAGAATCATGCAAGTAAATATCTGAATAACTTGTTGAAGATTATTTTGTTCTTACTATTTTTTATTATTATTATTTTGCTTACTATTGTGTTTATAATATTTTTAAATCTCTTATTTAATACTAACTTCCTGTCCTTACATATGTGAAAGGAAGTTTGCCCGTTTTTACCAATGTTCTCTGACATTCTAGTTACTATTGTCAGCACTTCCTCCCTGATCCTCACCCTTATTACCTCATTCTAAATGTTCTGACTCTTTCCAGCTTTGCTCACTCATCCCATCAAATCAGTCGTCTTAAAAATCGTTCTCATACTATCATTTCCCTATTCTGAAACCTTAGGTTTTTTTTAGTTTGATGCTAAAGACCTTTTCTAGTCTGAACCTCTTATGCTAGGCTAAAATACCTTGGCTTGTTCTTGCCTCTACTTTAATTCTCCTAATAATGTTCATTCTGTCCCACCCATCATCCGTTTATCCAGTTCAAATAAGAAATAGAGGCAAGCTTTTTTCCATAGTTATCTCTTACCAAAGCCAGAGTTGGTTAATAATTTGCAAATTTCTAGACCCCATCCCAGTCCTCTTAAATACATTGTAGTTTGGTCTAGAAATCTGCTTTTTTTTTTTCCTCATAAACAGCAGTTTATGTTTTCTTAGAAACTCTGCTTGTAACCGCTTTTTTGCCACACCACGCACCAAGTGTGGAATCTTAGTTCCGGATTGGGGATCGAACCCATGCTCCCTGCATTGGAAGCCTGGAGTCATAACCACAGGACTGCTGGGGAAATCCCTGCTCATAACCTCCTTAGAGAATTTGTCTGGCTGCTTGACATCTGCGTGATTCCTGGGTGTTTGATTAATATTTATGTATCATGAAATAAAATTACACGTTAAATCACTGACCTAATTATACAACTTGTATTATATAAAATCATTAATTCTTCTGTTTAAGGTGCATTTATTGTCTCTGCCCTCCTCTCCCCGTATTGTCTCCAGAATCACTAATGGTATTAATAGTATACTACTTAGAAAGTGGTCATTCTCCACCTAAAATACCTGATCTGCACAGTTGGTATATTATAAGCCACCTTTTTGTCATGTTTCCCCATTGATGGACCAACAGAGACTATTTTAATCAGGATAACTTTTCTTAATAAATTATTTTATTAGATCTTAATACATAGTTAAGTTCAAAGGAAATGTAGAAATTAGAAAAACTGTCTATTAAAATGGAATCATTCAAGATTTCTGCTTTTAGCAAGATAAAGTAACATGGATCAGATTTATTGCTCCTCCTCCTACCCTACACACACACACACACACACACACACACACACACGCAAGTGCACGCGCGCACACGCATGCACGTGCACCCTAAATCTATCCAAAAATGACAAAATATACAAAAGAATGATTTTCATGATGTTAAATGTAAAAAAAATTCCCTAAGACATGAGGAAAATCAAGGTGAACCCTAAAATTCATCCATGTTTACAGCCTTGAGAGAGTTTACAAACATACATGAAAGGGGAACCCAGGCAAAGCCCATCCAATGAACCAAGTTGAAAAGCCCGAAATGAGATCTGGGGAGACCAAAGATCCTGGAGACTCAGGAGAGAGTACTGAAAGGACAAAATTTGTAGGAGAGAATTGTGGAGATATACAAAGGGTCCCTCAAGGAATCACCTGCATGCTGACTAGTTATGCATATAAGGAAATTGCCTGAAGCCTGGGGGAAGAACCATCCCCTGAAATTAAAAGTAACAGTGTTCAAAGCTCACACAGGCTAGAAACACTGCCTGTTCCCACCAGCCTAACTTGAAAACCTCATGATTTATAGGGAACTGAGTAGGATATGCAGAAGGGTTCAGTACTAGGGAATAATTAGTCCTAAAGTGAGCACTCTGGTACCACCTAACAAATCTTAAAAAAGGATAACCTAAGAGGATCAATCCTTTCTAAGAAAATTATTACAATTTTGGAACAAAGCTCAAGAAACTGCATCAGTTCAGTTCAGTTGCGCAGCCATGTCCGACTCTGTGACTCCATGAATCGCAGTACGCCAGGCCTCCCTGTCCATCACCAACTCCCGGAGTTCACTCAGACTCGTCCATTGAGTTCATGATGCCATCCAGCCATCTCATTCTCGGTCGTCCCTTTCTCCTCCTGCCCCCAATCCCTCCCCGCATCAGGGTCTTTTCCAGTGAGTCAACTCTTCGCATAAGGTGGCCAAAGTACTGGAGCTTCAGTTTTAGCATCATTCCTTCCAAAGAAATCCCAGGATTGATCTCCCTCAGAATGGACTGGTTGGATCTCCTTGCAGTCCAAGGGACTCTCAAGAGTCTTCTCCAACACCACAGTTCAAAAGCATCAATTCTTCTGCGCTCAGCCTTCTTCACAGTCCAACTCTCACATCCATACATGACCACAGGAAAAACCATAGGCTTGACTAGAGGGACCTTAGTCGGCAAAGTAATGTCTCTGCTTTTGAATATACTATCTAGGTTGGTCATAACTTTTCTTCCAAGGAGTAAGCGCCTTTTAATTTCATGGCTGCAGTCACCATCTGCAGTGATTTTGGAGCCCCAAAAAACAAAGTCTGACACTGTTTCTACTGTTTCCCCATCTATTTCCCATGAAGTGATGGGACTTCTTCACAGTCCAACTCTCACATCCATACATGACCACAGGAAAAACCATAGGCTTGACTAGAGGGACCTTAGTCGGCAAAGTAATGTCTCTGCTTTTGAATATACTATCTAGGTTGGTCATAACTTCTCTTCCAAGGAGTAAGCTCCTTTTAATTTCATGGCTGCAGTCACCATCTGCAGTGATTCTGGAGGCCAGAAAAATAAAGTCTGACACTGTTTCCACTGTTTCCCCATTTATTTCCCATGAAGTGATGGGACCAGATGCCATGATCTTCATTTTCGGCTTTAAGCCAACTTTTTGTCTCTCCTCTTTTACTTTCATCAAGAGGCTTTTTAGTACCTCTTCACTTTCTGCCGTAAGGGTGGTGTCATCTGCATACCTGAGGTTACTGATATTTCTCCTGACAATCTTGATTCCAGTTTGTGTTTCTTCCAATCCAGCGTTTCTCATGATGTACTCTGCATAGAAGTTAAATAAGCAGGGTGACAATATACAGTCTTGATGCACTCCTTTTCCTATTTGGAACCAGTCTGTTGTTCCATGTCCAGTTCGAACTGTTGCTTCCTGACCTGCATACAGCCTTCTCAAGAGGCAGGTCAGGTGGTCCGGTATTCCCATCTCTCTCAGAATTTTCCACAGCCTCCCTCAATCAATTGTAGAAAAAATAGAAAACTGGAAAGAATATAGAAGATTTAAAAAAATATTCTGAACCAACTTGATCAAATTGGTGTTTATGGAAATCACCTAACAAGAGCAGAATATTTTGTGAGCACAAGAATTTGTCATGAAAACAGTCTCTATCAATTTAAATGGATTCCAGTCATACCAAGGGTGTTGTCCGTTGACAATGGAATTGAATTAGAAGTCAATAACGTAAGTCTCTGGAAAATCCATAAATAGTTGGAAATCAATTATCACACTATTATATGAGATACTGGTCAAAGAATAAATCTGAAAGGAAAATAGAAACTATTTTGAATAGATTGAAAATGAAGACACAGTATATCAAAGCTTGTAGAATGCTGCTAAAGCAGATTTAGAACAAAATTACCTCACTGGTGGCTTTTATTTCCAAAAAAGAAAAGAAACTCTTACTGTAGAAATAAGTGAAAGAGCAATTTAAAATCAAAGTAAGTAAGAGGAAAAGAATAATAAAGGTCAGAACAGAAATCGGTAAGCTACAAAACAAAAGCAAAGATCAATGGAATAAATTACACTGAGAAAAACCAATAAAACTGATAAACCTCTAGCTAATCAAGAATATAAAAATACATAAACTACCAATATTAGGAGTAAGAGGTGACAATATTACTTTTGTGGGTGATGGATACATTCACTACCTTGATTATGGTGATTTTATCAATATATATTGTATATATCTTTGTTGCTCTCGCAGTAACAAAGACCCAGCACAGCCAAAAGTCAATAAATAAAATTAGTTTTTGAAAGAAGTAGTTCCTTTTGAAACTAAAGTTTAATATTGAGATTATTTTCTTAATATTGAGCTACTGGGTTTTTTTTGTTGTTGTTTTTTTCTTTTTCAAATTGGGCTACTGATTTTTCTTTTAATTAATTTTTATTTTTTAGTTTGTTTTGCTTTACAATACTGTATTCGTTTTGCTATACATCGGCATGAATCAGCCACGAGTGTACATGAATTCCCAATCCCGACCCCCACCTCCCCCCTCCCGCACCACACC